>CAUYLG010008500.1:0-28387 GCA_963573385.1 Cacajao melanocephalus | reverse complement strand
AAAATACGCAGGAATACAACTAACAAAGAATGTAAAGGACCTCTTCAAGGAGAACTACAAACCACTGCTCAAGGAAATAAGAGAGGACACACACAGATGGAGAAACATTCCGTGCTCATGGTTAGGAAGAATCAATATCATGAAAATGGCCATACTGCCCAAAGTAATTTACAGATTCAATGCTATCCCCATCAAGCTACCAATGACCTTCTTCACAGAACTGGAAATAACCACCTTAAACTTCATATGGAACCAAAAGAGAGCCCACATAGCCAAGTCAATTCTAAGCAAAAAGAATAAAGCTGGAGGCATCACACTATCTGACTTCAAACTATACTACAAGGCTACAGTAATCAAAACAGCATGGTACTGGTACCAAAACAGAGACATAGATGAATGGAACAGAACAGAGGCCTCTGTGGCAATGCTACACATCTACAACCATCTGATCTTTGACAAACCTCATAAAAACAAGCAATGTGGAAAGGATTTCCTGTTTAATAAATGGTGTTGGGAAAACTGGTGAGCAGTGTGCAGAAAGCAGAAACTGGACCCCTTCCTGACACCTTACACTATAATTAACTCCAGTTGGATTATAGACTTAAACATAAGACCTAACACCATAAAAACCCTAGAAGAAAACTTAGGCAAAACCATTCAGGACATAGGCATAGGCAAGGACTTCATGACTAAAACACCAAAAGCATTGAAAACAAAAGCAGAAATAGACAAATGGGACCTAATTAAACTCCAGAGCTTCTGTACAGCAAAAGAAACAATCATTAGAGTGAATCAGCAACCAACAGAATGGGAAAAAATTTTTGCAATCTACCCATCTGACAAAGGGCTAATATCCAGAATCTACAAAGAACTATAACAGATTTACAAGAAAAAAACAAACAAGCCCATTCAAAAGTGGGCAAAGGATATGAACAGACACTTTACAAAAGAAGACATATGAAAAAATGCTCATCCTCACTGGTCATTAGAAATGCAAATCAAAACTACATTGAGATACCATCACACACCAGTTAGAATGGCGATCATTAAAAAATCTGAAGACAACAGATGCTGGAGAGGATGTGGAGAAATAGGAACACTTTTAACTGTTGGTGGGAGTGTAAATTAGTTCAACCATTCTGGAAGACAGTGTGGCGATTCCTCAATGATCTAGAAATAGAAATTCCATTTGACCCAGCAATCCCATTACTGGGTATATATCCAAAGGATTATAAATCATTCTATTATAAGGATACATGCACACGAATGTTCATTGAGGCAGTGTTTACAATAGCAAAGACTTGGAACTGACCCAAATGCCCATCAATGATAGACTGGACAGGGAAAATGTGGTACATATACACTATGGAATACTATGCAGCCATAAAAAAGGATGAGTTTGTGTCATTTGTAGGGACATGGATGAACCTGGAAACCATAATTCACAGCAAACTGACGCAGGAACAGAAAATCAAACACTGCATGTTCTCACTCATAGGCGGGTGTTGAACAGTGAGAACACTTGGACTTGGAGGGGAGCATCACATACTGGGGTCTGTTGGGGGGAACTAGGGGAGGGTGTGGGGTGTTGGGGAGGGATAACATGGGGAGAAATGCCAGATATAGATGATGGGGAGGAAGGCAGCAAACCACATTGCCATGTATGTTCCTATACAACAATCTTGCATGTTCTTCACTTGTACCCCAAAACCTAAAATGCAATAAAATATATATATATATATGCATATATATTTTGATTTAGATATTACAGTTTATCATATTTAGTGTGAAAAAATAGTACAGATACTATTTGGATTAGCATTAGCATTCTTCCCTCAAATGTCATTAGTTTGAATGACAGAAGTTTATTTCACTTAGAAGTTCAATGCAAATATTCCTGTCAGAAGTGCTGCTTTCTTCCATGTGGTGATTCAAGGACCCAGGAGCCATGTATCTTAATAGCTCCTCTATACACAAGGGTGTTGTAGTTCTCTGCATCAGCTAGTGAATGAAGAAAGAATATGGAAAAGATGTATCTATTTTCTAAGACTTGCCTTAGAAATGATACATAATTATTTCCACTGATATTCTGTTTGTGTAAAGTAGCTCACATAGCCACACCTAAATCAAACAGGGTTGTAAAATGTAATTCCTGGCTAGACAACTATATCCCAAAGATATTTCTGCTCACTCCTCAGAAATATCTCCATGTTATTAAGGGGGAACATAAAATTTGGTGGACATTCGACTATTTCTGCCACAGCAGACCATTTAATCCAGCCTGTAATTTTAGCCTTTGCATTTCTCTTGACCATAAGGGTTTGCTGTCATCATCACTTCTTTATTTTCTCTTGGTTCATAAAAATTATTTCTTTGTCCCATTTCTGATCAAGAAATTAAGAACACAGGCAGTAAGGACTATTCAGAATTGTGAGAAGATAAGTATAAGTCACTTATTAGTTGTAGGAGTTACATCGTTGATGACCTAACACCAGTGTAATTGTGGGAAAATAAATCACGATTCACTAGTCCATCATTTCTTGTTCTATTGGCATCTGCCCTTTTCCCATTGTGTGACCTTGAGAAAATACTTGTATTCTTCAGACCTGTGTTTTTGTAGTTGCAAAATAAGGGGATTACATTGGATCATTGATTCCCAATCTTTCTACTATGAAAGACAAACTCATAAAACCCAATTTTGATATTATAATATTATATAAGCCTACATTAATTAAGTTATAGCCTACATGGTCTTGCCATTAGTATGATTTCATTTATTCTTTTTGAAATATTAAAAATAACTCAGGGAACTTCATGACTATTAGTACCGCTACCACTATAACTATTATTACTACAATTTAAATTAAACTGACTCTTTTTTGAGTGCTTACTATATCCCATACATTTTTCTAGCTGAAGTTTATTCATCTGGAAGAAACAGCACAACTGAGAAATCACAACTCTGCATGGCTGTAATGGTCATTCAGACACCACTGTGAGGAACCACTGGATAAGATGAATTACTGTTAGATGTTACTGTCATATCTATGTATCTGTAAACTCATACCAAAGAGTGAAAGTCAGTTACCCACGATTCCTCCAAGTGCCCTTCTTCAGTTTCAAGACTATGTATCTCTGTTTCCTTACTTGAAAACTAAGGTCTATATAGCTTATCCCCATAGCTTCCTCAAATTACTTAAGTGCCAATTAAGTGACTGCTCCAAAGCAATAAAAAGCCCAACCTCTAAGAATTAACTATATAAACATAGGGTAATGAAGCCAACTCAATTATCCATGGTAAGAGATGACAAGGAAAAAATAAGACTAAATTAAATCTACAGGTGTTCCTAAAGCACATTTTTGCCATTCACCTAGGCTCTTAACTAGCACTACTAATAAGCTGCAAATAGAAAGATTTGAATTTTATCACTTTCTCTCTCCACCCCCTTCTCTTTTCTGGTTTAACTGCTAATGGGCAGTCAACCACCCTTTTAAAGACAGGAAAAGCAGAGGATGGACCAAGCAATCAATAGACTGGATAATTAGCCCCTGAGTAATTGAGAGTTAAATGTCTTATATTAACTTCACCCCATTACTCCAGAATATGAACAAGCCAGAGCAAGACGGACAAGAATATGAGAGAGCAGAAGCAAAAAGAAATATAGTAAAGGAACAGAGCTTGGGGTTATCATATGACACAAACTCCAGTGACATGAAACCAGATGACAACAGCAGGTTAGCAGGGCAATTCAAAACATGACAGGATGGGCCACAAGAGCTGTAAGAGAGTTGTTTCCCCTCAGCACCAAATTATTTTTCTCTCTCTTTTCTCTTTTTTTCAGCAACAAAAGACTCACTCCAGGCTTTGGCTGTGTTCCCAAAAGATTGGGTAATTAAGCAGGTATGATTTCCAAGGAGAAATAAATATTTTTCAGTTACTAGACACTGTCATTGGGCTTTGATTCAAATGTGCATAATTTTTGAACAGGAAACATAATGAAAGGAATGTTTCACAAATTAATATAAAGCCCAAAGGCATACCTGGCACTCTCTTACGTGAAATCATTGTCTTTCGTAGGCCAGGAATGTGAACTGAGTACCCATATTGGAAAAATGCTTTTCTCCTTGTAGTATTAGCCCTGGTTTTAAGGAAAGAAAACTCCATTTTAATAAAAGCGCTCATAAAATATAACTTAAGCCCTTTTTATAGGTTGTATAGATTTGAAGGCATCTTATAATATTATTGATTTCAGTATAACAATAAAAAAGTGACTGTTCTTCAGAGGTTGAGAAGCTAAAAAGCAGGGTTAAATGACATGAATAATTTCACAGAATGACTAATTCAAATTAGAGATTAGGATATAGAGTACTGGGCTCTAGGCCCAGAACCCTCAACTATTATTCTCTAAAATTAATGTGGAACTTTAAAAGGTAAAATGGCTTGAAGAGATAAGAAAATTCTCCCCTACGCATACACAAATGTAATTTTAACTATGCAAGACACTGCGTAATCACCTAGAAGATTAAACAAAATTTATCCCTTTTAGTAATAATAGGTTTTCCATGGTCATTCTACATTCTCTCCTCTGTTCTACTAACAGTAAAGAGTATAATAGTAGCTTAGCCACAGGATGGAGGTTGTACTTAATAAGATCATATTTTGTATGAAATTAACAAAAAATTAAACATATTTATGCATCTCATTTTATGCATAATATAACAAGAATGTCAAAAAATTACATACATCAAGAATTGCTTAAACTTCTAAAAGGATGGTGAGCTGACTGAATTATAAATTTATTTAAACTGGTACCTATAATCCCATGACTTTGGGAGGCCAAGGCAGGTGGATTATCTGAGATCAGAAGTTCCAGACCAGTCTGGCCAACATGGTGAAACCCCATCTCTACTAAAAGTACAAAAATTAGTCAGGTGTGTTGGTGGATGCCTATAATATCAGCTACTCGGGAGGCTAAAGCAGGAGAATTGCTGGAACCCAGGAGGTGGACGTTGCAGTGAGCTGAGATCACACCACTGCATTCTAGCCCAGGTGACAACAGTAAGACTCTGCCTTAAAAAAATTAAACTGGTAAATATTTCTATCATCTGAACAACAAATTTTTATATGTTAAAATATTTTATAAATGATTTGTGATAGATATACCATTGTTTTAATATGTGTCCTTTAGAATCTTTTTATAGTCTTTATTTTTCAAATGATCATTAAACAGCTATAGGGGTGGAAAGGGGGGATCTCTTTCATCCCCATCATAAAGGTCACAGCTGACACCCTTGTAACACTGACAAGTTAACAAGAGAAAAGTATAACAAATGTATTTGATTATAGTTTATGTGACACAGGAGCCTTCAGAATGAAGACATAGAGATGCAGGGTAAACTATTTTTATGCTTAGGTTCAATTAAGAATGGAAAGTGCCATAGAAATATGACTGGGAAACAAGGGTATGATCTAATGGTATGACTAAGTGGAGAAACTCAGCAAGGCCTGTCTATTCAGATTTTTCTCAACCTGTCTGTGCAGCATTCCTCCTTCCAGGTACAGCGTAGGACCCCTCTAGAAGGAAAGTCTTAATTTCTTTTTTTGGAGATGGAGTCTCACTCTGTCACCCAAGTTGGAGTGCAGGGGCGCGATCTCAGCTCACTGCAACCTCCACCTCCCGGGTTCATGCAATTCTCCTGCCTCAGCCTCCCGAGTAGCTGGGACTACAGGTACACGCCGCCACGCCTGGCTAATTTTTGTACTTAGTAGAGACGGGGTTTCACTGTATTGCCCAGGCTAGTCTCAAACTCCTGAGCTCAGGAAATCAGCCCGCCTCGGTCTGCCTAAGTGCTGGGATTACAGGCATGAAACACTACGGCTAGTCGAGAGTCTTAATTTCTTTATGACCAGATGTTACACAGAAAGGATGGAGAAGGGACAGTTAGAGTAAAATGTTTAAGCATTATGGTTGACTTTCAGAAAAATGGATTCTGGTTTCTGCAACTTGCCTTGGTTGGGAAAGAGGAATTCTAGTTTCTACAGCTTTCCTAGGGGAAAAATGAAGGACAGAAAACAGGCAGGCAAGAGAACATTAGAGAGAGATTTTGCTTCTGAGACTGCTCCTTAGGCCTTTATTTTGGGTATCATTGTCTGAGCCCCAATATTCCCACAGTCTGAAACTTCCCCCAAGAAGTTTTGCAGCTCAAAAATTGGGTTGGTGGATGTCTCATAAGGAATTGAATCAGTCTCTCAGTCCTGAGACTGGGACAGTCCAGTTCAACAGTGAATGGTTGTGTTTCATTTCAGGAAGTGCTGTGGCAGTTGGGCCTCCACCATCTATATATCACATATATGTATATCAGGGCGCTATAGAGTGTGAGCAATGACATATCTAATAATAGGCATTGTTATGGAAATACAAGAAAAAGGTTAATGGTTACATGAAACTATAAAATTCAGTCGTTTTTATTTTTTGAATCCAGAAGGCAGCAGTCAAGAACGTTTTTAGATGTTAGATTTGAAACATGTTTAGATGGAGTAGGAGCAGAGAGTGGCAATCTGGCTATAGCTGTTCTTTTGAAACACAATATTCTCTCTCCAGTTTCCCCAATTTTTACCAAAAATAATCTTGATAAGACTAATTTATCTGCAAATTAAGTTTAGTCTCATTAACTTGGCCTGATTATTTGCATAAAGTAGAAGAAGAGGAGCTGTGATTTATCATACAAGCTCTTTTTAAGTTCACTTGGCTAGAACTGTTTAAAAAGAATATTAGATTAGATTTTTAAAAGCCTCTGGATGCTTATGAAACCAGGCAAGGATTTGACTCACCCTCAAATTGTATCTGTAATACCTGTACCAATTGGTTAATCTTCTCTATTTATGAGGTCCCCAAAGTATCTTTCCTTGGCCTGTCAGAGAAGTGACATTCTTTACTTAGCACAATTCTAAAAACCCTGAAAGGAAAGGCTGTGGACAAGGTATCAGGCCAGTTTTTCAAATTTTATTTTATTTATTGGCTGTATAAAAGTGAACTTCAAACCCTGAAAGCATTCTGGTGGTATGTGAAAATCTGACATTCCAATCAAAGCTTTGGTAAAACAGTCAGTGTTTTTAATTGCCCTATTTTCAGAAGAACAAATTTTTGTGATTTTTTTATTTGAGACAGAGTCTCAATCTGTCACCCAGGCTGGAATGCAGTGGCACCATCTTGGCTCACGGCAACCTCCACCTCCCAGGTTCAAGTGATTCCCCTGCCTCAGCCTCCCAAGTAGCTGAGATTACAGGTGTATACCACCACACCCAGCTAATTTTTATATTTTTAGTAGAGACAAGGTTTCACCATATTGGCCAGGCTGGTCTCAATCTCCTGGCTTCAGGTGATCCGCCCACCTTGTCCTCCCAAAGTGCTGGGATTACAGGCACGAGCCACTGTGCCCAGAATGAAGTACAGATTCTTATTAACTTATGCAAATATCTATATTGCTAAAATATGAGAAAACTCACAAATACTTTCCAAATTTTAAATAAATCAAATAAAAAGAAAGGCAAAAGTTTTTATTCTTATCACAAGAGTACACTTTACTAAATTGCTGTAAAGCTATGGAAGTCCAAAAGAATCAGCAATGTCTCAAACAAAAAGCCATTAAAAATAATAATCCTTTATCAGTTTAGTCCCATGTAACAAATTCTTGTTCTGCTTGATGTTAACAATTTTTAGTCTTTTTAAATTACAGTTCTGAAATTTTTACCCAGTCCAATTATATTATCTTAAAAATTATTAGAAATTTGTGTTTAAGAGTACTTGTCAGAGTCCTTTTCATGAATTTTCTTGAAGCAGCAGCAAATTCCAATTGTAGCTGATTATAAAATGCTTATTTTTAAAGAGTATCGGAGTAAAGCAATTAACTGTTATCAAAAGATTAAAAGAGTACCTTAAAAATGCAATTGACAATGAAATGTTATTATTTTCTGTGGCCTATAACAATTTAACTTAATAGTCATAATTATCGCTAACTTAGACCAAGACATGTCAGAATTTTAGGACTTTCGTACAATTTTAGAACTCATATTAATACATCCATACAAATATTATACATAGAATGGTAATCATTATTTTCTATTTAACAACACTTCTTATATAAAATAAGCCTGGTTTGTTTCATTATTATTTTTTTTCAGAAGCTTCAGGAGCCCTCTGGAACATCGCAAAGTTAGTTTGAGGTCAAAAAGATAGAATTTGGAAATTTAATTTTGGTAAACCTGACAAATATGTCAAAAGTTTAAAACATTTGATCATAATAGGATCATAGATCATTATGAAATAATTATCATTTATTCAACTACACTGTTAACTAAAAAATCTTTTAAACAAAAATCTTTTACTGTTTAACAGAGAAAAGACTTAGTTTCCCAAATAGTGAAAAGATCTCATAAAGATACCTTGAAGCACATAGAATCTGGTTCTCCATCTCAACCCCCCCTTTTTTTTTTGTTTGCAGTAAAGTGAAAAAAGTCTTTTACTATCCCTTATTAATGCTACATTAAAATCTTGTTCAAAAGGGAAAACAAAATTTTACTCTTGTACCAGTGTCTTATGGATACTAAAGCTAATTTTATAAAACCTTATAAAGAAATGCATCCAATCTTAGCTTTGACTACACAGATAAGACTTCTATAAACCATTTATATCCTCTTACATTTTATCTTACTTTTAAATGATTTACAGATATTTAGTTTTGCCTATATTATTTTTTCTATTTCTTCACTTCTAAAGCACCTTTAAATAACCTTTGAGCTAGACAAAATTATATTTTCTCAACAAAAAACACATTCTTATAACATTTTACTTTCCTTGTATACTCTGTATACAGAAATATTTCTCTTGTATATAGTTTTAATTACATATATTAATTAGAATTTTAATCCATAGCAATTATAAACCAGTATTCAGTAAACTAACAGTATTTTATATATTTTAGAGAGATACTTTTCTCATTTTTTTGTTTATTAATAGATCTAGATATATTTAGCTTTCTATATCATATAAAAGCAATATGCCAAAATATATAGACTTAAATTTATGTTTAATAACTAATGTTTTAGTATTTTAACTTATTTAGAAATGACTCAGACATTTCATTATTAGCCATTATTTAATTTAATATAACTTTAAGATTTTAAATTACTGCAAAGATTTTTTTTAATTATGAAAAGTTTATTTATAACTTTATCTCATTTACATTTATCTATTTGTTTTGAACAGTTATATTTGAATTGCTCATGGAAAACAAAGCCATGTATTTCAGTTTTTTTGTAAAAGCAAAATCAAGCTAACCCTGAATCAGTCAGCCTTGTTCTAATCAAGGCCTCTAAGACGCCAGACACATGGGTCCCTCCTGGGCATGGCCTGTCCTGCAGCTGGCAGTTGAGATGCTGTGGGCACACACATGTCCCCAGCCTTTACCATAGCCATCTCGTCAGATGCCAGAATCCAGAAACTTAAAGCTAAAGATATATGCCAATTGCAAGATGTGTGCAAGCCTTCAGGAGAACCTAGCAGTTGGTTGCCAAAGCTTCAGCTCACCAATAAATTAGGGAAGAATCAAAATGAACACAGAAGAAAAAAAAAAAGAGTGAAACTTTTATAACTGATATGTGCTAAGTAATTAAGTAATTCCTCTTAACTGTATATTCTGCTCTTAGGTTGTATTTATAGTTTTATGATTTTAAAGCACTAGTAGAAACAGCACAAACCTGTCTGACCAGAAATCCCAGGCAAAAATGTATGCCGACAATTCTGAAGACATTTGTTTTTATTTTACCAACTTTATTTTTTGTTAAATAAAGGTAGTTTACAGTTTTTTAAACTACCTTTATTTAACAAAGATTGTCTCATATCATATAAACTGGAGGTCATTTCAATTAGTTTCTATTTTATTTTATCTCTAGGAAAGTCCTTAGAGCATTGCGCTTATTGTCAGAGATAAATTTTATGGAAGCTGTGGACTAGATTTTAGGTCTGAATGTTTCCAAAACTCATCTGGGTGGAAAAAATATTCATTTCTTCTGAAACTAGATTTGTTGCATTTTTTCCTAATTAGATCTTGAAGATTTATTCTGGAAAGTGACTCTAAACTCTAGCTTTGGTCTGACAGGTTTATCAAGACAGCCACTCTATAGGAGAACCCTGATGAGTGGAAGTATTGGTTTCAGATGTGTCAGTTAGATGAGACACAGAAATACGTCACTGTCCATTTGCTGGACATCTAACCCTACAATCTCTTGGCTTCACTGATTTGCTAATTCATATGCAGCTACCACTAAAGACAATTAAAAGAAACTCTTTGAGGGCTAGCAATAGCTAGTATGCTAGCTGCAGATAGAGTTCAACATGTATTTCTGTCAACCATATTCTTTTTAAGGGCCCCAACTTTTCAGTTGACTGCTTGTCCAAATAAATCCAGTAACCTGCATGCCCCCTATAGGCTGCAAGCTAAGCCAAGTCTCAGAACACCAAATGAGACAAACAGGAAAATGCTAAGTGTCCATGAGAGCAAAAGGATAAATAACTAATGGGTATACTAAAACCAAATTTACCCAAGAGTCATAATCCAGACAAAAGGTTTTCTTCTGTCAACCTGATTTTGGAAAAACAAAAGTGGGGGTGGGGAATAAAGAAAGACCTTTACCTTCCATTCTTAATCGGACACTACAGAGATTTTGGAGAACTGATTTTGACACAAATACTTAACCTTTTTTGCTAGATTTTTGTAAGTTGTCTTAAAATTTTATCTGCATGCTTTGGAATGAGTCAGGTGTGACCACCATCCCATCTTTGTTGCCAGAATTGCAAGGGTTGAAATGGAATAATCCCTTTCCTTTCTATCCTAAGGGTCACAGCCTACACCCCTATAACAAAGACAGGTTAATAAGGGAAAAGTATAACAAATTTATTTGATCGTGGTTTCATGTGACACAGGAGCCTTCAGAATGAAGACATAAAGATACAAGGAAAACTATTTTATGCTTAGGTTTGTAGCAGGAGCAGCAGGGAACAAACCTCTTGAACACAGAACTGAGGAAGGAAGTGGCTTTTTATTTGGCTTGGAACTGCGACGGGCAACAGCCTCATTCACCGAGCTCCCTAAGCTGCAGCTTCTCTCCCCTTTTATATGCTTACAACACTAAAGGGGAAATTGAGGCAGAACTATGTCATTGTCAATTTGCTGGACGTCCAACCCTACAATCTTTTGGCTTCATTGATTTGCTAATTCATATGCAGCTCGAGTGGGGACCAGCAAGGGAGAGGGGCTTACAGAGACAAGACAAAAGCAACAAGCTCTTTGTTGGCAGAGGTGTTTCCAAGAGGGAGCCTGGCCAATAGAGACATGGTGGCATGAACCAGTGCCAGGCTCCAGCCTGCAGGGATAACATTCATTTGCAGCTCTTTCAAGGTTAACAGATAGTAGAGATGCTGGGAACTAAAGAGGGAGTCATTTTCCCAGCTCTTTGGTATTTTTATTCTTCTTTACTCTCCTTTCCATCTGGAAGTGGAGGAAGAGGTGAAATTGAAGGAGGCAAGGGGGTCTCCCCTCTCAGGTTCAATGAAGAATGGCAGCCCTTTAGAAATATGATTGGAAACAAAGGGTATGATCTAATGCCGATAGACTGAGTGGGGAGACTCAGCAAGGCCTGTCTTTCAGATTATTGTTGGCCTCTCTGTGTAGCATTTCTTCCCTATAGGTACAAGGTAAGACTCCTCTAGAAGAAGGGCCTTAACTTCTTTATGGCCAGCTGTTACACAGAAAGGTGGGGGAAGAGACAGAGTAACATTTTAGACTTTATGGCTGACTTTGAAAAAAATCGGTTCAGGTTTCTATGACCTGCCTAGGAGAAAAGGAATTTTAGTTTCTATGGGTCATGGAGCAGGGTCAGTGGAATTTGGAACAAGAAAATGAGGGGTGAAAGACAGGACAGAAGGAGAAGGTCAGAGAGAAACTTTACTTCGGAGGCTGCTTCTTAGGCCTTTACTTTGAAGTACAATTTTCTGAGTTCCAAAATGGCCATATTGGTGCTTGGTGCTACCGAGAAGAGAAAAAATAAAAACTGGAAATCAAAAATTTGGTAGTAACAATTTAGAAGTAAAAATATATATAAAGATAAAGGCTGTGCCAGATATCAACTTATTGTCCCCTCAGCTCCAAATATATCCTTCATTTCCTGCTCTATGAAAAAGGAGAAGGGTCTTTGAAATAATTTTTTCCTTTGCTAGCTGGTTGATGTTAAGCTTTGCCAAGAGGGCTCTGGATGGGCACTGCATAAGAAAGAGGTTTTCTTTCCAGGTTCTGGCATGTTCCTTGGCAGCCTCCTGCAGCACTTGCAGCTCCTCTAGTACCAAGCACCTACAGCACAGGAAGATTCCAGCACACCTGCGTCCTGCTGTGTGTGGGGTTCAGCTACACCCAGGGGCCAGTCAGCAGCTTCCCTAGTCACCTGTCCCAGGAGGTTTTGTTTTGACGGCCCTTTGGAGAGGCACTTCATAGTGAACATCCTTCTCCAGTACCTTCATAAATAGATTTCTAATAAGTTCTACAGGACGGATTCTAGCAAGTTCTGCCAGCTTAGCAGTGAAATGACTTTTTCTGCCATTCAGTAAACCACAGCTGTGCCCTCTCCAACAAGGTCTGCATCTCAGCCATGGAGTGGCAACCCTACAGCATCCAGTCTGCTATCTCATCCCTAGCGCAAGGCACTGCTCTTTCTATCTACTAATACTATATTCCTCAGAATTCTTTTCTTAGTAGTCAATGCCTAGTAATTTCAATCCCCTGTTATAGTTAATAATTCTTTATAATTACATTCCTGTTCTTATTAATCTGTGGATGATGTCTTCTGAAAGGACTCTGACTTATACAAACTGTGACTCACCCACTACAATTCTCCATAATGTTAATATTAGAGAGATCACTGAGTATTCTTGTGAAAAAATAAAAAGAATTTTTAAGATATGCTAGAAAGCTGACTATGCATTTGAAGGAGGCATCTACTGTTTACATTTATTTTTCTAAGAAACTTTTCTTGATTTATCCTCATGTTGAATTATACCTGGCTTCTAGGAACTCAGCCCTGCTATGTGATGCTCCTACATCCATCCATACATACAAGCTTTCTGAAATTTTGTGAATGTTTTATGCCAGCCAGAAAGATCACCAAGTCTTGTGTCTGCAATTTATGTGTAAACATAACACTTTATAACTGCAAATATGGAACCATACACTGACCAAAATTACAGAATGTTTAAAAATATTGTGAAACTGAAATGAGGTAAGACTTTATACTCAAAGCAGTGACGTTCTTTTATGGATCTCCTACCAGTACTTGCATCATGCTGATCCTGTCTGCTTAGTCAAGTATCTTTTTTTTTTGCACTGAAAGGAGTCACAAGGGGAATAAACTACTAGGCAGAATGAATCAGCATCCAGCTTGCAGACCATTGTGAATATTTATAGAACATTTGAGTATTATTAACTGAGTCTTTTTCTCAAAGTACTGTTTTGTTTAATATGTGAGCAGAATAATATTTGGCTGTGTTGTATCATTTGAGAAAAACTGTGTGTGAGTGTGTGCTCCCATTTATGTAACTTGCCCACTGACATATTTCCTGTGATACTTTTAATCCCTTTCTCAGGCCTAATTCTGTCTTTCATCTCTCATTTGAGGCATATTGCAAAGTCTAGGACTAGACCTTCTTTCTCTGCACACTCACTCCCTTGAGACATGACGAATGGGAGCAGGGTTAAGTTACTTTACAAAAGCAATGCAGGCTCACTCAAGAAAAATCAAGTCATACAGACAAGCAAAAGTATATAACCAATACCCATAACTTCTCTAATATATCCAGAGTCAATTTCTTCTGCCACTTTCTATAGGCATACATATATTTTCTCATTCACATTCAGATATACAACTCCTGCTCTTCAGGATGTTTTTCTAAATGTGCATAATGTATTTACTATTTTCCAGTAGATTTTCCCAACTATTACACTAGTATTATATGTTACATTTCAGTACTACATTTCAGTATTGTAAAGAGTAGGAGGTAAAGTTAAATGACTAAAAGTGTAATATTAAATAAACAATAAAAAACATCTGAAACAATCCTGAAAATAAAAATATTCATTTTCTAACAATGCTTTTTGTTGATCAAACTAATTGCTTCTAAGTCTCTTTCTATTGCAGGAAAATAGCATTGTTTTTAATGATTAGAATTATTGAAGTGTAACTAAGAATTCATGAAATGTGTCCAAACATATCAGAAATCATGGTCAGGTCAAAAGTTTAAGATTCAAAAGACTGAGATTTAGGGTAGGAAGCATCAAAGCAGATCAGGCCAGTTGGCCTTCTTTGAATTTTATATCTTATTTCAGTGCCAAAAAAGAAAGAGTTGATATAGCCGTCTCAAAGGCAGTTATGAAAAGTCACTCTTTATTTCACAGGTTGCTCATAATGAACTTCACAAAGCAAGTAACTTGGTGATTTAAAAGTCTGCCATAGGATCAATATGTACTCTCTAAAGCAATGTGTGTATGTAACTTGTAACAAGACAAAAACTAAAACATATTAGGCAAAGGTTGTTTTTGTTATACAATCTTATCTCAGAAAGAGACTTTACTAATGTGTAAATTCTAGCACAGATTTTTCCTTCTGCCAGGAGAACTAAAAAAGATCAGATTGTGTCACTATTATCTAAGAACAAGATGACATTCTACATTATTCCAGCTCAAGAGGATAAAGCATTTCCGAGTATTCAACAATTTGTTTTTGATGTTAAACAACTCACTTCTGAATATATGTAACCTGATTTAATAAATGTTTTCAAAACATTGTGTGTTATCAGTAAATAAAATCCTTCATCAAAATTAAATTATGGTCTTAACAGCAGTAATTGATGTATTTTACTAAAACTTTAGCCAGAAAACAGAAAACACGTTTTGAATAATTTCTACTCACAAGAAATCTTCAATATGATTCCTAAAGGATTTCAATCTAAAAAAAAGTTTCCATTCTATCTTTTTGTATTAATGTAGTCTACTGCTGCTAGTCTTATTTCCAGTGTAAGAAGCTGCCCTAAAGAATCATACATTAGGAAGTCCAATTCTTTAAGGATGAATCTAGAAAACTTCTCAGATAATATATCTTCACAATAAATTATATATAACTCAAGTTTAGACTGAACAAAGAGGCAAGGAAGATTCAGTAATTAAACTTATCCTCCATGGATGAATTGCTCACCAGGGAAATTTCTACATAGGATTACTATGGCCTGATGTACCTATTGCCTGGCTTGAGAAAACATGAGTTTATTATAATTAATCTTACCATGTCCTAATATTTAAGCTCAGCAACTCCCAATACCCAACCAAAACACCCACAGTATTACTTAGTAAATTTTCAGAATCACAAGGTGAATTTTACGTCTTTGACAATTGTATGCCTACTACATATAAAACCCTGCTTTAACAGGGATTCAAGGGTGCACAAAATCAGATCTCTATCCTCTAAGAATTTAAAATGTGATTAGAAGGAGACACAAATATGCAAATTACAAATAGTAGCTTATTTTAAGAGAGAGTATTCAAACAGTAAACCTGTATATATGTATATTAAGTAAACTATGGTTTCAAATCTAGCCATAAATATATTTGGTTAATTGCCACATTCAATTGTTTTCATATTTATTTAATCTTATCAATACACAAGTAAAATATTTTGCTGGTTTAAGTAGAAAAAGACCATCAGTAATTTCAGACTGTTTTTCTTTTTATAATACAAAATGTTGACTGTGAGAACACCAGAACCTCACAAATAATCACTCTTAATCTACATTAAAAACTATTTTGGGTTTGAAATTAAACAAGATAAACACTACACATCATCACATAAGCAACTATGAATAATTGAAATATTGACTCCTTTAAACAAGGCAATGATGTTAAATCTCTGATACATACACTCAAGGTAATAGCCTCAGTAAATAATTACAGACTATATTCAGAATTACAAAGCATGTAACAAATGGAGTATGTACAAGTCTTCCAAGAGATGTGTTGGATGGTTTAGAGAAGGATAATCTCATTTTTAAATCTCACAAACATACATACACACACATACACATAATAACCATATGAATCACAATAAACTCAAAAGGCCCATTGATAGTAAAAAGTACAGCTGATTTAGGGTCAAATATTAGTAGGTAGTCCTCTATTTATGCAATATGCAGTAATTTAATGTTTTTTTAAGAGTAGGCAAGAGCTGAGGAAAAGAAGTTGCACACCAATGTTAGTTTTAAAAGGTAGAGATAATAGTTTTAAAAAATTCTTAAAATTTGGTTTATAATTATGGAAAGTTAGATTTCAAACTGCAGTGAGTATGGGAAAATACTATTTGATTCTTTGTGTCCTGTGAATCTGCTTTCATTGCTTCTCACAAAAAGTACCAGATTTTTCCCAGTTCAGAAGTGTGACTTCCCCATGATACATTTTGAATTGAACCGTGGTTGACAGTTTTATTACAAATATGCTGCATTTGTAATTGTTACACCGAATAAAGTGATTGAAAATTTTGCAAAGTTATAAAATTGAACTTTGGTTCTACAGAGAATGAAGAAATAAACGTTAGCTTTAAAAATAAAATCCTCAGAGATATATATACATCAAGATGAAAAATTGAAATTTGATTTATTATTCACTTTGAGTATAGCATTTTCTGATCTGGAAAAAAAAAAGTCTGAAATTATTTCACTTTACGTAAGTGGTGACAAATCATTGCTTATAGATTTCTTTCCAGAAGCCTTACTGTCCATGGCATAAAAATTGCTTGAAAGGATTCCGGGTGTTGTTATTTTAACATCTCCCACCACACTATACAAATGCCAGTCTGACCACTCTGCCTTTAGGGATTTTCACAAAGCAGCTTTCTTTAAAGGTTACAGGTGATGTTATGTCTTCTAAGAATGTCAGCTCTCTTGACAGTTCTCCATGATGTCAAAATGCTTGATACTAAAATTTAGGTAAACAAATTTAATGTAAGAGTGGATTCTGTTCATGGGTTTATTTTTATGCTTGCTAATTGTCTCACGTATTAATTATGTTTTTAACAAAAGCTAGAGTACCTCAGTTACATAACTTTTAGCTCTAATTCCTTTATTTTTTACTTTTCATTAGGAGAAATGACACCTTTAGACCCTTAGACACTGGAGAGGAGATGTTTTGTTTAGAAACAGACTCTGTCCCATCTGGGTAACAGACTGGCCGAGTTTTCATTAGAAATCCCCATCTACAAAAGCACAAGACTACAGAATTTCCCTAATTCATTTGTGCTTAGAAGGTATTTGACTTCGGAACATTTTTTAAATATTATTTTTGTGTTATTTCAGTTTCCAAAAGCTGAAAAATAAGTGCTTTAGTGTACTTAGTGTATTCTTGCACAACTCAAAAATTAATTCACACAAGAAAAATAAGTGTTATAAGCCTTTACTTCATCAGCTGAGTTAATCACTGTGCTTTATAGAATTAAAAGCTGCATAGAAATTCAGCTTATAATAAAACAAAATTTTAATGCACACATGCAACATCTTATTTTATGCTGGTTTTTAGAAAGGTTTACATCTAATGCCATAGCAAAAGCCCACAGATAAAGCTAATTATGTTCTAAATTGCATTAAATATGCGTTAATATGTTCTCCTTACTAATCTCTCCAGTTTGGAGATCATTTGATTACAAATTAAATTTTTACAATTTGTTCTATTAAAAAAAAAAACTAAATTGTTACTACATAGTGTTTTTAGTAACAGTTGAGATGGCAGTTTTGTAATATTTTTCACAATGATTTAATGCCAACCAAAAATACACCTTAATATTAACACATTTTTTATAAAAATCAGATGATCCTCTATCAAGGTTTACCTTGGAAAAACTGCTGGCAAATTAATAATGTATCAAGTTTTTGAAGATTTAAATGACCACAACTGAAATCAAAGCATCATTGAAGCTTATGATCCTATTACATCAACTCTGTCCAATTATCTGTTTAGTTCTTAAGAATCAGGAAATAACCTTTGGTTGCTCTTGCCCAGCACTACTGTACAGCAGTCATTTAAATGTCCACCAGACCCTTCTTGGCTTAACATTATCTCTCATGCTGGAGAATTCTTTAAGCATTTTGAAACATTCCAGGAATGAACTCTAGAGAGCTATCAAGTAATTCATCTCTGCTATCGATCATCTTTTAAGAGTCAACATGGGTTCTCAGAGCTGCTTTTTATATTATGGCTTATGTTAGTATAAGATTGTTGTAGGACCACATCCACAATAGCTATGACCTTCCATCCTTAAATCTGTGCAGACAACTCTGCTAACCCCCCTCAGCTGTAAGATGTGATAACCATGTTGCACTGCCATCTTACATGCCACCACCTCCTCTAAGTTTACCATCAACATATAACATTCTCTTCACTGCACACTTCTAATAGATACTTGTTTTCTCTTTCACTCCTGAGTACCACGATGTCATCTTGGTTCATTTGGCCCCCATCCTTATGGCAGGTGTAGAGTCATCTACTTTGCAGCCATATAGTGATTTTTTTCCACCTCAGACCCCCACCTCCAGCTGACTGTGACCCAACTCCAAGTCATGTTCCAATTGTTATTGGTTCATCAAATTTGCAGCAGCTTCAGCAGGAATTCATAAACTTAGATGTTCAGACTTTAATAAGGTTACATGTAGCATATATCCCTGCCACAAATATATGCCATTCCAACATACCCTACATATGAAAAGAAGTTAAAAAAAAAAAAGACAGGAGGGAGGTAGAGAAGTACATAGAAAAGAAAGGAAAAAGAAAGGGAGAGAAGGAGAAAAAAGGAGAGAGGGAGTGAGGTATGGAAGGAAAAAGGAAAATACTATTTTAATTAGCTGGCTTATTATGAGGAGTAAACCTGATTCCATGTTTTTATTTATTTTTTGCAATTTTAATATATAAAGTATTGTTTTGTACAATTTTTTGAAACCAAATATTTAATTAAATATAAGGTCAAAGTTCAATATATTAAACAAAAGCTTCCTGTTCACTCTGTTGCCCAGGCTGGAGTGCAGTGGCATGACACTGCCACCTCCACCTCCTGAGTTCAAGCAATTCTCCTGCCTCAGCCTCCCAAGTAGCCGGGACTACAGGCACCCCTCAACATGCCTAGCTAATTTTTTTTTGTATTTTTAATAGAGATGGTGTTTCACCATGTTGGCTAGGCTGGTTTTTGAACTTCTGACCTCAAGTGATCTGCCTGCCTTGGTCTCCCAAAGTGCTAATGCTGGAATCACAGGCATGAGCCACCGTGCCTGGCCCAGTGTTTTCTTCTCTGGCCTTCTTATTAGTCTCTGGAATAAGAAAACAATATATTCTGCTATTATAGTCACATATACTGTCTTCTTTTTTTTTTTCCGCAACAGGCTGTTAGGGTGGTGATGTGGTTTTGCTCTGACCCGACCCCACCCAAATCTCATGTTGCATTGTAATTCCCAGTGTTTGGGGAGGGACCTGGTAGGAGGTGATTGGATCATGGGAGTGGATTTTCCCCTTGGTGTTCTCATGACAGTGAGTGAGTTTTTATGAGATCTGATGGTTTAAAAGTGTGTGGCCAGCCTGGCCAACATGGTAAAACCCTGTCTCTACTAAAAATACAAAATTTAGCTGGGTGTGGTGCCGTGCACCTGTAATCCCAGCTACTCGGGAGGCTGAGGCAGGAGAATCGTTTGAACTGGAAGGGCGGGGATTGCAGTGAGCCAAGATTGTGTCCATGCACTCCAGCCTGATTCCTAATCATTTCCTATATTCTGTGGTGAAATAGAAGGAATTACACTTTATATTCAATGAAGGTCAATAGAAAGCTAAAAGGATAGAGAACAACAGAGACATTTCACTTCTATAAGGGGCTAATGCAAAGAATTCCCTAATCTTTCAATGAAATTGTTTTCAGCCTTCTCAGACCTCCAAGTTTCCATTCCAAAGTTAAGATATGAAAGTTGAGCATGATTTCCTGAAAGTCAGTGATAAGGCGAGACAACCTGGGTATTTATGAGTCTCTTATACTGTCATGCTTGAAACTGTAGAATGTTAAGCAGTCTACTGATTCACTAGAGAAATAATCCCAGTCATCCCAGGTTTGTTTACAACAACAGACAAAGGAGAGACCTAGCTCATAGATCAGCATGTCATAAAATGGAGATAGCTTCCTGCCAAGGGCAAATTTAGAACTCTGAATGAAGAAAAGATACTGCACCCACACAGCACCCAGACACAGAAATCCAAGTGACACGATATAGGTGTCAACATTAGAACTGCGACATATAATACAGGGAAGCTCATAAAAAGAAACTTAATTTTCCTGTTGTAATTAGAAATTAGTGAAAATATCTCAGTAAAACCTTCAAAGTGAAAACACAGCTCAGGGGGATCGACCTGAAATAATTTACCAAATTAATGATTCATTGTCAAAGGACCTACACAAGCAACAACAAAGATGATTTTTTAATTATGTATGCACAACTCTGTGATAATAAATTTGAAAACATCAGTGAGATGGATTTCTTTCAGGGAAAATAGTTACAAAATTTAGTTCAAGTAGAAGTTAAAAAGCTGAAACAAATCAAGAGCCATAGAAGAAAGTTAAGTTAGGAAACAAATTACAAAATGTTTCAAAACAAAGCTTTGCCAGCCAATTCTTTCACACTCCCAAGGAACAGAGAATTAACATGATATATACAACACTAAAGAATATAGGAAAGAACAACTTTGGATGGAAGAATCTTTAGAAAGTTTGATGGTCTAATTGTAACTCTGCCATTAAAATCAGAAAATGTCCTCAACCAGACCTTTCCTGAAAGAAAACCTTTCCCTAAGACTTTTTTTTTTTTTTTTTTTTTTTTTTAGCAACAATGTTGTCTTTTCTCCTGCTTCCTTCTCAGTTTCTTTTTAACCAAAGGAGTCTAGGAGAAATGTTTGATGTTGTTTCTCAGGAGTCTCTGGCCTTGCTCTTTGATGTTCTAGGATACACACAAGGATGTAGTAAGTCTCTCATGGGAACTTTAAAGATCCTTATTTACCTAAATGTTACTTGTGGGAGGAATTCGGGAAATAACTTTCTAAAGCAATTAGTTGGTACAACCAAAAAAAGAGAAAGGAACAACAGGAAAGACGCAAATGGGTTGCTTTCAAAAGCATACTGCCTTGAGAAAAATGTGGTCAGAGACCAAATGGTACAATGGGGAGAGTTTGAAAATGTTCTGTTGTTCTATATTTGCTTACATGTTTACAATTCTGTTCTGCCGTTAAGCCTCAATTTTATTAATACTACACATTTAACAACATAAAAATAACCTTAGAGGAAATTCATTTATGAATATAGATTAAAATGTTTCTAAATAAGATATAAGCAAATTGAATGCAATAGGGCATCTAACATGATCAGGTTGGTTTTAATTCAGGAAGACAAAGATATAACCATAACAAATCTCTTTAATGGTAGTATGGTCAAATAAGACAATACTCCTGATAATTTCAATATATTCCAGAAAGACATATTATAATATGCAATACTTATTCCTGATACATATTTTACGAACTGAACAATTCACCATTCTATATTTTTAAATAAGATCAAAATTATTTTTGGTGATTAATTTTTAGAGGTTTCAGGAATGAGATTAGCATGCTGGCTTTCCCAATAGTATTTAACATTTTTCTAATTGTTCTAACAAATACCCAAAATGTAAAACAGGCATACAACTATAGCAATCAGAAAGTGTTAGCAATGGAATGTATCCGAGACATGGCACCGAAGTATGTTACTGGCGGGAATCAATATGGGTCTGCAGCAACCTCAATTCTTGCCTTCTCAGAAGACAGAATTCGACTGAGGGGCATAAGGCAGAAGGAGAGGCCAAGGCAAGTTTTGGACCAGGAGTGAAAGTTTATTAAAAAGTTTAGAGCAGGAACAAAAAGAAGAAAAATACACTTAAAAGGCCAAGCAGCAACTTGAGAGAGTCAAGTTCACAGTTTTATCTGAGTTCCTCAGGAAAGGACCTGCAGGTCTCTCAAAAAAAGTATCAAAGAACTGAGACTCACTAGATCACCACATGGAGAAAATGAGATGCATGACCTCTCCATCACGATTGCTTCCTCATCCCTCACTAGTTCCTGCTTCCTTATATATTATTACATTTCTTCCCTGGTAGATAAACTCCTAGTTTTAATCCAACAGGAAAATGGATTTGAAACTGATCTCTTATCTCCTTGTGCATCACCGATTAAGGTCTTCTTCCTTTGCAGTAATTGTCCTCTCTCTGATTGGCTTTATGCACAGCAAGCAGCAGGTCCTACACAGAACCCCTGGAGTTTTGGTAACATTTTCAAAAGTGTCACAGTGATTCTCAAATTTATATATGGGAATTAACATGCCTATTATATTTTGAAAAAGAAAAATAGTGAAAATAAATTTCACAATTTTAACTACGTTTGTCAAAAAAATGAACAGGAAATGAAAAAGCAAACTAAAATTTGGAAACATCTATTGCACTAAGAAACCTTTATATATGATTTAGACACACCAAATCAATGTTATTGCTTTGATGGCTTCATGCACAAGAAACAAAATAAAACAAAAATACATGTGAGTTGGTTCTGTTTGTTTTCTTTTTTGCCAGTATGCTTAGAAACTGGAAAGAAAAGTAGCTCAGAATGTCTGAAGAATGTGAGGTGTGCAAAATTTATCAGGCCCAGAGACACCAGTCATGTCTCCTGCACCTATCCCTGGGTTAGTGGGGTTAATTTCCTAAATTCATTTTGAATTTTTCTTTGTGGTAGTTTCCAGACTAGTTGATAAATTACCTAAAATGTTACCACACATTGCATAACGTGACCCTTACTTATTACCTTCACCTTGCCAGAATTTGTGATACAAAGAACAACCTATATAGATACCTTACGTCAATTTAAGAACTGCTCTTCCTGTTTCCCTTTGAAAATCCACTTGTAACTGCAGCTAGTTGGCGCATATATTTGGTACAACTTGGGGATCTATGTATCCCAGGTTGCGATCTTCAAACTTGCCCAAATAAACTTTCTACTTATTATAATGTTGCCTCAATTTCTTCCTTGAAGTCAACAGAAACAAAAAATGGAACAGAAATCAGAAACTTGTGATGGTTAGGCTCAGTTGTGTCACTCATGATGTGGCTATTTATGCATCTATATGCTTTCTGTGTAAACCTTTTTCAGAAGAATGCTTAAAGAAGCACTTTAGGAGGCTGAAGCAGATGGATCACTCAGGTCAGGAGTTTGAAACCAGCCTGACCAACATGTTGAAACCCCACCTCTACTAAAAATACAAAAATTAGCCAACCATGGAGGTATGTGCCTGTAGTCCCAGCTACTCAGGAGGCTGAGGCAGAATGATCACTTGAAGCCAGGAGGCAGAGGTCGCAGTGAGCTGAAATCATGTCTCTGCACTCTAGCCTGACTGACAGAGCAAGACTCTGTCTCAAAAGAAAAAACAAAAAAGAAGCAAAAAATACAAGAAGTTATTTTTGTTTTGGTTGTTATTACTAAATAACAAAAGAAAGGCAAAAAAATAATAATAAAGAGAAGTGATAGACTTCAAATTTCCAACACAGTGAATTTAAAAAAAAAAAATCTCTATTAAGGATAGATGACTAACAGCAAAGGAGATCATTTAAGTCTTGATAATTTTTTTTTTAATCAGTTAAGTTTCCTGAATTCCATTTCCACCTCCCATGAAGGCATCTGTTTGGTCATATAAGCACTACTTCACACTAATCCACATTTTATTACCATTTATCTTCTTTTCTTTCTCTCATCAGTGCATTATCCCCTGCCTCTTATTCACTCGAGTCCTTGGTCATAACTGGCTGTCTCACGTAATAAACTAATTGCCACCAAAGTACAATTATGCACAATAGGATTACCTATGTCACTTCAGAGGATAGAACATGACTGGTTTTGACACGTATATTCCAAAAATGTGGTCACCAAAAATATCTTCAATAAATAAATATCTCTTAAACAAACGTGTGTGTGTTTATGTGTGCATTTTAGTTGTTCATAGAGACACAACATGCAAAATAATTCACTTCGGGATAATGCATGCCACAATCCTAGGCAACTTTAAATTTCTGTGCTTGAATGAAGTTTCAAAAACTCTGTCCAAGTCTGATCTAAAGGGACTACTGATCTAGGCCCTTTGAGAAGTGAAACTTTTCAAAAATACAAAGTAGGAAATTGTGATCACTAAGCCAGAGTTACCACTGTGATGTTCTCTGTGTATGGCTTATTCAGAGCTCGACAAAAAAGAACACAGGTAAGCTGGTGGCCTCTGAAGCTCCAGCCCCATGCTTCTTCAAGGCTGCAATCCTGTGAGCTATTCTTGCAGTGGCCTTTGATGTAAAATAGTGAAAACATTGGATTATCCTAAGAATACCATTTTAAAAGGAGGAATTTCTGGGATTGCTTTTTTTCTATTGCTGACCCAGAAAGACTCGCCAATCCATGGGCAACCAGATTGAAAAAGAGTGTGACAAGACCATCAGCGATTGCTTAGTTACAGCGAAGGACATGGAGCCACCACCATTTTCCACAGCAGGGAGAAAACACAATTCCAGCGTTCCTAAGTCAGGAATCAGTGAGGGGAGGGGAGTTATACATGGGGAAAATTCTAGAGCCAATTCACTGTTCCAGTACTGCTGGGCTACTTTTTCACTAATGAACAGAATTCTTTTCTACAACCATTTACTAATAAGCACACATAAAAGATGTAATTGTCTGTGAATGCCATTTTTGAAATATAGATGTTCTGATTGAAGACTGAATACATTAGCTCAACTAACCTACATATGTATTCTCTTTAGTACTGTGGGCCATGTGATGTCTTAGTCACCGCCTCTGAAAGTTTTCCAATTTGATCTTAGTTGCAATCACTGTCTAGAGTTATTCATTCTAATGTACTCTGCAGTCAGCCCACCTGTCCTGGGTCACCTGGTCCCCGCTCACCCATAATATGCCTGTTTCATTACTCCAACAATCATCTCCTGGGCTTTGCTTTCATAATTACTCAAAGCAAAGTGAGGCTGAGTATTGCTTTCTGTCCACCCTTGGGATATGACCTGAAGACTATTCCTTCTCATCTCCGGGAGACAACCAAGCTGCTTGAACTAATTTTTCAAGTCAGCCCTTTGTCCTACATGGTCCATTTTGAATCTATCAGCTTATACTAAGAATATAGGATACATGCCCTTGAGTCCAATGTTAGTTTGAGTCCGTTTTCTTCTGTTTTAGCCAAGCATAGCTCCTGCCTCTAAACTTTCATTGCCTTTCCTTCTGCCATCACAGCTGGTTGCTGTCCTAGAGTTTTATCTCCCCCAATGACTAAAGTAAAGGACTGATTTTTGCATTGGGAGGAAAGAATATAATTGGTGAATAGCAGTCACTTTTGTTCCCTTGTATTCAGTGAATTTACAAGCTATATCAGTATTTCAAAAAATAGGGCCTTTAGGCAGGAGTAACATTTGAATCTGAACACCAGCTATCTATCTACCCAAAGCACTTAGTGCCCAGTGAAACTCAGTTGTTACTTGAAAAGCCTTAATAGGCACCATGGGACCATAAGGGCCCTAACAAACTCACTCTTTCACACACATAAGCAGTCTGTCAACTATTAGTATCTAAAGAACAAAGACACAATCCAGCAGCTCTCCCCAATTTCCTATCAAGCTCAATTCCTGCTCACTTAATTTTTGTGCATTCCAAATTAAATTATTTAGGTATTTTCTCTACTAAAACTACAACTAAACTATTATATACAAGGAAAATATTTGTTAGTGTTTCCCAGAAATATAAGAATTGAATTAAATATCAATACTTTTAAAAGAATAAAGGCACTGTGGACTACTATGCCCCAAAATTCAAACAGCAAACATAGCTCTTATGCAAAGATGAACAGAGGGAGCCCCAAAAGGTCTTGCCTTTGTGTTGTAATATCCTCAGGACGAGATGAGCTGATACAAGCTATGCCCCAGGTCACTGTATACATCTGCCACAGTCACAGGGCCCACTTCAGCTCTGCACTACAGAACCAAAGAATATCAAATATCCTACATGCTGAAATTGATCAAAGCCAGCTACGCATACTAACGTATTGAAATAAATAAAATGTCATTGGATATAGATTCATTTAGTAAGGTAATGGAAGGATTTTGCTCATGGGGTCAAAGGAGAAGAAAACTCACTCTGAAATTCTAATAGGAGAGAAAGTGAATCCTACGACTAGGGGATAAACTGAGTGGAAATCTGAGAAGCCACAAGTAGAATTCAGAGAAAACTGATATCCTTAGAAACCTAAAGGTCTCTTTCCAAGCCCTCACTCCCACCCTCACCCCATCCATATGTAATTCATGAATACTACTAAATTATATATTTGGTATAAAAATTATCCAGAGATGGATTTTCTCTCAACAATTTTTTGACATTTCAATTAAAATTTCTCCCTAAAGTATCTTTCTGCTGCTGTCAAAAACACATGCTAAAAATGCCTACAGGCTATTTGCTGTTTCAACACCAATAGAAACATAGTTAATCATATGTGAGAATAATGAGGAAGTCACACAGAGGTGATAATGTTCATTTTGATTGACCCAGAATTTTTCTTTTTCAGATGATCTTAAGGATGACGAAGCACTAAGCTAATTTTATTTTTTGGAGGACACTAGGGCTATTCTTTTTTTTTTTTTTTTTTAGACTGAGTCTCGCTCTGTCACCCAGGCTGGAATGCAGTGGTGTGATCTACCTCACTGCAACCTCCGCCTCCCAGGTTCAAGTAATTCTCCTGCCTTAGCCTCCCAAGTAGCTGGGATTACAGGTGCGAGCCACCATGCCCAGCTAATTTTTTGTATTTTTAGTAGAGACGGGGTTTCATCATGTTCGCCAGGCTGGTCTCCAACTCCTGATCTCATGATCTGCCTGCCTCGGCCTCCCAAAGTGCTGGGATTACAGGCATGAGCCACCGTGCCTGGCCAGGGCTATGTCTTTTCTTTAGAAAAGATGAACTACTTCTGCAAATAACTTTAATAATTAATATTCTTTAGACTGTGCTATTAAAGATGAGCAATATTACAGAGAAACTGAAAAGAGATTTGGTAAGCAACGTCAAATGTCCTGACACAAGCTCATCCCTTTTTCTGCTGACAGTGGACCTTCTTAAAACTGGATCAGCCTTACAGATAATTTTATCTCTTACTAGGCAGAAGCCACAAGAAGAATGATTATTCTAAATTATATGACTTAATTCTGACCAACAGAACTGACAGAATACTAGGGAAAGTACAGATACTTTTTGAAGAAGAGGTAGTTTTGGGTTTGCCAATTTAAAGCGATGTAACTTTGGGCAAATTTTATGAACCTAAATTTTAATGTATGTATAATAAAAGAAAAACAACATATTTCACACATATGTGTGTGTACATAAATACATATGTGTGTGTATATATATATAGAGAGAAAGAGACAGAGACACACACACACACACACATATATATAAATATAAAATATATATATATAAATATAATATATATATATATATAATTGCATTTTAGGTTCTGGGGTACATATAAAGAACATGCAAGATTGCTGCATAGGTACATACATGGCAATGTGGTTTGCTGCCTCCATCCCCCCATCACCTATATCTGGCATTTCTCCCCATGTTATCCCTCCCCAACTCCCCACCCCCTGCTGTCCCTCCCCTAGTCCCCCCACTGCAGACCTCAATGTGTGATGCTCCCTTCCCTGTGTCCATGTGTTTTCATTGTTCAACTCTTGCCTATGAGTGAGAACATGTGTTGTTTGATTTTCTGTTCTTGTGTCAGTTTGCTGAGAATGATGGTTTCCAGGTTCATCCACGTCCCTACAAAGGACACAAACTCATCGTTTTTATATGGCTGCATAGTATTCCATGGTGTATATGTGCCACATTTTCCCTGTCCAGTCTATCATCGATGGGTGTTTGGATTGGTTCCAAGAGTTTGCTATTGTAAACAGTGCTGCAATGAACATACATATGCATGTGTCCTTATAATAGAATGATTTATAATCCTTTAGATATATACCCAGTAATGGAATTGCTGGGTCAAATGGAATTCCTATTTCTAGGTCCTTGAGGAATTGCCATACTGTCTGTCTCTTGTTTTTTTCTTGAAAAACCAGATATTGTAACTAATATAATTTGGCAACTCTAGAAATAATAACCCCCATAGTTTGT
>CAUYLG010008497.1:0-102044 GCA_963573385.1 Cacajao melanocephalus | reverse complement strand
GACGCTCAGCGAGAGTCAGGTTTTCAGCCCTGTGCTCTTGGCAACCCCTTCCCTCCCGTCCCTTCCCTCCCTCCCTTCCGTCCCTCCCTCCCTCTCTTCCCTCCCTCCCTCCCTCCCTCTCTCCCTTCTTCCTTCCTTCCTTAAGAAGGAAGGCCTTAAGAAGCCTTGCACGTTTGCATTCTTTCTTTGAACCCTGCTCAGTCACCATGTGAACAAGCCTAGGCTAGCTTGCTGGACGATGAAAGAGACATGGCCTCATCTTCTCTGTTGCCTCAGCTGACAGATTGCTAACACCAGGTGGTCATGCCAAACCAAGACCAGCAGAACCAGCACTTGGTCTGCCAATACTCCGAATCATGAACTAAATAAACTGTTGCTGTTTTAATACACTAAGCTTTGGGTGGCTCGCTGTGCAGCAGAAGCGAACCGATACACATCTCTATGGCTAGAAGGTGCCGAAGCACGCTACCTTTCAGGAAAGTGAATGATGTTTACAAACTCAGTTTAAAAATAGTAGAGCCATCCACTACTTAGTTCCGCTTTCACTGATCAATCACCAAATCCCAACCGGGCTTCCTCAGCCATGTGGGTGCCTTTCTCAGGACTGCTGAGAACAGCCGGGTGAGAAGACGCCTGTGAGCACTCAGCACAGCGGCCAGCACACGGTGAGCTCTCAGATGTGGCTGCTGCTATTATTATTTCCTGAACCTGGACCGCCCTCCCTCCCTACTGCCACACTCAAGTCCAGCTCTGATCCTTCTCCCTGGACCACATCCCAGCAGAAGAGCAGCTTTCGGGGGTAACAGGGGGAGAGGACTGTTTTATACTTATCAGGCTGGAGGTGCCTATGAGACCCCCAAAGGTAAGCTCCAAAGCCTTGTGAGAGCTGAGCTGGAAAAGGGAATGTGAGCATGCCCAGCACATCTGTGAAAATGACATCCCCCAGAAGTAGAAGAAGAGGGCCCAGGACAAGTCCTGAGGGCTGCAACACAGAAGTTGAGGGAGAAGCTTGAGAAGGAACATAGACAGGGAAGAAAACCAGGAGAAATTTGGGCGCGCAAATGAGGAGAAGCAATGATCCCACCTCTCACCGAGCAGCTGGGACTGCAGGTGGCACCATGCCCCTGTAACTATCCTATAGTCGTCCAGGGGCACCACCCTAAGTCGCCTCATTAACATAAATCCAGGCATGACCGAAAGGGGCTAGTTACAAATAACAAAAGACACTCCTACCACTCAGAAAATTCCAAGGGTTTTAGGGCCCTGGAACCAGGGACAAAGACCAAATATATTTCTTAGAATACTACACCCTTGAAAAATGTCAGTCCCTCTGCACAAAACGTCCTTCTCCACTAGGAAGACCAAACCTTTCCCAGCAATCTTAGGCACTTCTAATTTTCTCCTCCCCATGGTCCAACTGCATGGTTTACATATCTCTTACAGACCTTTTTTTTTTTTTTTTGGATACAGAGTCTTGCTCTGTCACCCAGGCTGAAGTGCAGGGGTATGATCTCAGCTTGTGGCAACCTCTGCCTCCCAGGTTTAAGTGATTTTCCTGCCTTAGCTTCCCGAGTAGCTGGGACTACAGGTGCGTGCCACAACACCTGGCTAATTTTTTGTATTTTTAGTAGTGATGGGATTTCACCGTGTTAGCCAGGATGGTCTTGATCTCCTGACCTTGTGATCCACCTGCCTCAGTCTCCCAAAGTGCTGGGATTACAGGCATGAGCCACCGCACCTGGTCTCTTACAGAGTCTTATAATCCTCCTGGGTTCCGTCTATACCTCTGTCTCTCCTAATGGATTGAGCCCAAGTGACTGATAAAGTTTTAAGTTTTACATACACTTTTTTCTTTTTTTCGAGACAGAGTCTTGCTCTGTCACCAGGCTGGAGTGCAGTGGCACAATCTCAGCTCACTGCAACCTCTTCCTCCTGGGTTCAAGCGCTTCTTCCGTCTTAGCCTCCTGAGTGACTGGGACAAGAGGCGCGTGCCACCACGCCCGGCTAATTTTTGTATTTTTAGTAGAGACAGGGTTTCATCATGTTGGCCGGGATAGTCTCGATCTCTTGACCTCGTGATCCGCCCACTTTGGCCTCCCAAAGTGCTGGGATTACAGGCGTGAGCCACCACGCCCGGCCAGTTTTACATACTCTTCTGTGGTATAACGATGTCTCACTGCAGCCTTGACTTGCTGGGCTCAAACCTCACACTTCCCGCAAGTAGCTAGGACTACAGGTGTGTGCCACCACGCCCAGCTAATTTAAAGAAAAAATTTGTTGAGGTCTCATTAAGTTTGCCCAGTCTGGTCTCAAACTCCTGAGCTCAAGTGAACCCACCACTTTGGTCTCCCAGAGGGCTAAGATTACAGGTGTGAGCTATCTCATCGGCCAGGAAATTTCAAAAGCAAGATGCAACAAATAGTTAAAAGAAGGAATTTTTTTCAACCATTTATTATGCATTTATGCATTGTTTTATTTCATAATTATTTTACATCTTGAAGGTGGGATCATTTACCTTTAAAATACAGAATTACTTTTGGTCAATATTCGATTTTGATTCTGGGCTCTTCCAAGCATAATTTTGGTTAAGAAAAAAATGGAGGCCGGGCGCGGTGGCTCACGCCTGTAATCCTAGCACTTTGGGAGGCCGAGGTGGGTGGATCACCTGAGGTCAGGAGTTCAAGACCAGCCTGGCCATCATGGTGAAACCCCATCTTAAAAAACAAAAACAAAAACAAAAACAAAAAATAGGACGTTATCCCCCTCACTACCATGTCATGCACCTAAACCTACCACGAAATGTAAGGCCAGGAGGCTGCAAAGGATATTGACAGGACACTTACCTGTAGCCATCTGAAAGACAGATAAGTAGCACAAGCACTGCGGCACATGACATTTGAGGTCTGGTATAGAGCAGGGGTCCCCAAACCCCAGGGCACAGACTGGTCTGCAGCCTGTTAGGAACCAGGCCACATAGTGGGAGGCGAGTGGGCATTGCTGCCTGAGCGCCACTGCCTGTCAGATTGGCAGCGGTATTAGATTCTCACAGGGGCAGGAACCTTATTGTGAACTGCACATGGAGCGATGTAGGCTGTGCACACCTTATGAGAATCCAACTAATGCTGATGATCTGAGGTGGAGCAGTTTCATCCCAAAACCATTCTCCCCCACCACACACACACAGTCCACGGAAAAAGTGTCTTCCATGAAACTAGTCCCTGATACCGAAACGGTTGGGGACCCCTGACACACAGGACACATCGTGGAAAGCACTGGAGGAGAACGCTTCCTATCTAAGGCAGTTTCTAGTCAGATAAGAACTCAGTGACGTCAAAGCGCTGCCCTGTGTCTCCTGGACAGAGCAAAACACGCCTGATCCCTTTCTACTAAAGTCCCAGTTGATAGTCATTCACATTTGGCATTAACCAGAAAGCCACATCCGACTAAAGTAAAGCCAGAGTAAACAAAAGTGATTTTTTAATCTCGTGAATCGCCCTTATCAGTGACTTTGTTCTCTAAATCAAGGTAGTTTCTTTACAGCAAAATGAATAGGAAAAGCATAGAGTCCTGTGCCAGGGGCTTTGATGGGGGCCTCTCCTGATGAAGGATGGGTGGGGGGTTACTGAACAGCTTTAGAAACAGCTGGGGCTTCAGGCATCATTTCGTCCCCGCCCCACCCCACTAGCTCCCTGCATTCAAACTATGTGCTAAAGTGCTCATTCTTCCAAACGCCAGAGCTTAGCACTCAGTGTGGGCGTGGGATCTGCCTGTTCTCAGGTGGTTGATCATTTAGAAGTCCCAGAGCTGGCCCAGGACTCTCCTAGGCAGCAGGGACCACTGAGCACCAGAAAACAGAAACCAAATCGGTTCTGTGTTACGTGGGATGTGTGCGCACCCTTGCACCTTCACACCCCTCCACTCCGAAGTCCACATACTTCTTGGATGGGCCTTGCGTGTGTGTGTGGCACTTTGACATAGAATTCATATACCACACAATTCAGCGATCTTTAGCATACTACAGAGCTGCACAACCCTTCCCACAGGCAATCTGAGAACATTTCATCACTCCATAAAGAAGTCCTGCATCCTTTAGCATTCTCTTCCCCTCCCACCAACACTCTCTTTTCCCTGCTGGGCAATCACAGATCGTCCTGTCTATACGAACTGGCCTGTTCTGGACACTTCATATAAATGGAATCACATAACAGACAGTCCTTTGCGACAGGTGTCATTCATTAGCTTCATGTTTTCAAAGTTCTTCCATGTTGTAACATGGATCAATACTTCATTTCTTCTTACTGCTGAATCACATTCCATCGTATGGATGTACTACATTTTGTTTATTCATTCCTCAGTTGAGGGACGTTTGGGCTGTTTCCGCCTTTTGGCACATATGGATAATGGTGCAGTGCATACTTGTGTACAAGTCTTTGAGTGGACATGTGGATTAGATGGGCTTTTGGTAGTCTGAACCCTCTGACACATTCACAAATACTGTGTGGAGATGTACTTTCGAGTCTAGGGATGCAAAGCATTCATCAGACTGACCGCGCAGATAAACAGCCCCAGCCTAGATAATGAGTACGAGCTCCTCACTGGCTCTCAATGCCGCCTTTTCACATGGGCCTTCAAGACACGCCTGGGCTCAGGTATCTGTGCCACAGTGCCCTTCCATAACTCATAGAAGTTGCTTAGCTCTCTCAGCCTTCAGCTACTCATCTGCAACTGGAAATAATGATCCATCTACCACAGGTACCTCTTTTGATGGCTAAGGAGATAGTGTCTATAGTGTTGAGCAGAACGCCTGGGTCAGTAACTTCTGCCTGTGACACCTTTATGACTTGGTCAAGACGAACCTCCTCTGACCTCAACATGTCCCATACTTTTCCCTTTGTTTCTCCTGCATTAGGAGGGGAGAAAAAGAGGGATGGAGGGAACAAGAGATGCTTGCTAGCTAAAGTGGGGGAAGGCTTTCTTCGTGATTAGGTCCTAGAGCCCCTAGTTACCACTTTTTGGCTGAAAAATGGGACTTGGCAGAAAGATGGAAAGGCTGACAAAATGCAGGTAGAGGAAACATGAGAACGGGTCTTGGCCTGGAGGAAGAAGGTGGGGAGGGGATTCAGAACTCAGACTTCCTCCTAGACACCACTGGGCAGGAAATGAGGGTGGAGGCAGAGAGATAAGTCTGACAGGAAGCTGAGGGAACAAAGGAGTTACACCTGATAGCCTCAAGGAGGATGAAGTCCTCAGTGGGGAGGGTGGGGGAGAGAGTCAGGTGGCTGAAGCAGGGTGGTGACGGTTGAAAGGCCAGTGGGGGAAAAGAGCAGAGAGAGACCAAGGACTGCTGGGCAAATCTGAGGGCTTCTGGAGGCTGGTAACAATGAGGGGATCGCAGCCACGACGAATGCACTGAGAAGCCCCCGGGCTGTGCTCAGTGACTGGTGAACCAGCAGACACTCCAGCAGATCCATTCTACAAGGAGGAGGAATGAAGGAGGCAGAGTAGAAGGGCAAAGGGGCAAGGGGGCAGGTGGACTGATGGCCCTTAAAAAAGATCGTGATGTAAGATCTAGGCTGGGTAGAGGAGGAACTGCGGCATTAATGGTGGGAAGTTTCAGGTCACCGACAAGATTTAAGAGCGAGGTTGGTAGGCATGAGAATCGGTGCACAGAAACATGCAGCCAGAGAGAGGATCTTAAAGCCTAAAATCCCAAAGGTATGTTCACCAGGATATGTACCTGTGCTAGGCCATAAAACAAGTCTAAATACACTTAAGAAGACTGTGCAGCCATCATTCAAGTTAGGTTCAGAACACGTCCATCAGCTCCCATGCCCACTTACAGTCACTCTCCATTCCCACCCTCAGCCCTAGGCAACCAGCAACCTACTGTCTCTGTGGAGCTGCCTTTTCTGAACATTTCATATAAATGGAGTCAGACAATATGTAGTTTATTTTTGGCTTCTTTTACTTAGCATAATCTTTTTCCAATTCATCTGTGTTGTGGCATGTATCAGTATTCTGTTCCTTTTTACTGAGGAATAGTATGGATATATATGTTTTTTCCACTCATCAGTTGACAGACATTTGAACTCCAGTTTATAGTTATTATAATATTGCTGTAAACATTTGCATGTAAGTTTTTATGTGAACATGTTTTTCTTTCTCTTGTGGGTATACCTAGGAGCAGAATTGCTGGGTCCTATGGTAATCTATGCTTAGCCCTTGAAGAAATTGCCAAACTGTGCTCCGAAATGTACCATCTTATCGCTCTACCAGCAATGTGGGAAGATTCCCTTTCCCCCATGTCCTTTCCAACACTGCTTATTGTCTGTCTTACGATTGTAGCCATTCTGGTGAGCGTGAAGTCGTATTTCATTTTGGTTTTGACTTGCATTTCTCAAATGATTAATAATGGTGAGCATTAATCAGCCACTAATTTTAGTTTATAATAGACATTTTACCAAAGAAGGTATACAAATGGGAATGTACTTAGCCATCTTGTACCTTCTTTGGTAAAATGTCTATTCAAGTCCTTTGCTCATTCTGTGGCTGGGTTGTTTGTCTGTTATTGAATTGTAAGAATTCTCTACATAGTCTAGATATAAGTCCTTTGTTAGATATAGGATTTGAAAATTATTTTCTCCAAGTCTGTGGCTTGGATTCTCATTTTCCTAAGAATGCTTTTTGAAGAACAAATATTTTTAATTTTGATAAAGTCAAATTTATCATTTTTTGTGCTTTAAGAATAATGCCTTAGGTGTCAAATCTAAGAAGTCTTTGCCTAACCCAAGATCATGGAGATTTCTTTCCCTAGGGAGAAATTTTATAAGTTTTATAGAGGAATTAAGTTACAAATTAATAATTATAAGATATGCTTTTACAAACCCAAAATATGTGGAAATTAAACAACATACTTTTTTGATTGTTTTTGTTTCTGTTTTGTTTTTGAGACAGTCTCACTTTGTCGCCCAGGCTGGAGTGCGGTGGCATGATCTTGGCTCACTGCAGCCTCTGCCTTCCAGATTCAAGAGATTCTCCCACCTCAGCCTCCCGAGTAGCTGGCACCTGCCACCATATGTGGCTAATTTTTGTATTTTTCTTAGAGATGGGTTCTGCCACGTTGGCCAAGATGGTCTTGAACTCCTGGCCTCAGGTGATCCACCCACCTCAGCCTCCCAAAGTGCTGGGATTACAGGTGTGAGCTATCCTGCCCAGCCTAAACAACATACTTTTAAATAATCTATGGGTCAAAGAAGAAATCATAAGGGAAACTAGAAAATATTTCTAACAGGCTGGGCGTGGTGGCTCACACTTGTAATCCTAGCACTTTTTGAGGCCGAGGTGGGTGGATCACTTGAGGTCAGAAGCTCGAGCTCAGCCTGGCCAACATGGTGAAACCCTTTCTCCACTACAAATACAAAAATAATTATCCAGGCATGGTGGTGCATGCCTGTAGTCCCTGCTACTATGGAGGCTAAGGCAGGAGAATCGCTTGAGCCTGGGAGGCGGAGGCTGCAGTGAGCGGAGATCACACCACTGTACTCCAGCCTGGGCAACAGAGTGAGACTCCATCTCAGAAAAAAAAAAAAGAAAGAAAATATTTCAAACAGAATAATGAAAAGACGTTTCAATAAATGTTAAAGAAGCAATACATACATAAATAAAACGGCATTTTATTAAACACACACCATGCACATCTTTTGCCCTCTCCTCTAGCTATTAACAAAGTTTTCTCCTCTTCTTCAGAGTTAAATTTCTCAAAAAGAATGTTTATATTCAAGTATTCACATTCCTATTCCTTGCCCTACCCTTCTCTATAGAATGCAATCTGGCTGGGAGATGCTTCACTCCACTGGAACAGGGCTTACTGATTCCCAAGGACCTCCTTGCTTCTAAATCCACAGAAGCGCTTCTGTCTTTATCTTATTTTTCCTCTTGGCAGCATAAATGCTGGTTTTCTTCCCACTTCTCTGGCCTCTCCTCTTCACTCTTCATCATGTTTTTGTCCCTCAAAGATCAGCGTTAGGTCCTCTTTTCTTCCTTCTGCATCCTCTCTCCTTAGAGGACCTCATCCATCTCCGTTTTCAACAATCTATACAACGCTGATCTTCTACGTACATTCCTGGTCCAGATCCCTGCCCTGAATTCCGAGTCTACAGATCCAACAACCCTCCTCCAACAGTCTATCCCAGCCATTCTCCAAGGCCTCTGCTATGGTCTGAATGTTTGTGTCCACCCAAAACTCATCTGTTAAAATTCTAACCCCCATGGTGATGGTTTAGGAGGTGGGGCCTTTGGGAGGTGATTAGGTCATGAAGGTGGAGCCCTCATGAATGAAATTAGTGTCCTTATAAAAGAGACCCCAGAGAGCTCCTTTGCCCCTTCAGCCATGTAAGGACACAGAAGGTGCCATCTATGAGGAAGTAGGCTCTCACCAGATAGCAGATCTACTGGAGCCTTGATCTTGGAGACTTCCCAGCCTCCGGAACTGTGAGAAATAAATATCTGTCGTTTATAAGCACCTAGCTTATGGAGTTTTGTTATAGCAGCCCAAATGGACCAAGGCAGCTTTTCAAACACAATTTGTCTAAATCCAAACTCATGATCCCCTTCCCCAGGGCCAAGTCCCCTTCTGAAGCCGCTTCTTTCAGCAAATGGCACCATTCTGCCTGGCTGCAAGCGGGAGACCTCTGAGTCATCTGAGACCTGTCCCTCTCCCCAAACCCTCACGTCCAATCCGTTGTCACAATTTATTGATCCAACTTCAAACATCTCTGAAACAGTTGATGTCATCTCCATCTTAGACACCACTGTCCCAGTTTCTCAATGAGACTACGGTCCAGCCTCCTAGATGGTTTCCTTGAATGCATATCTTTGCCCAAACCGTTCTGCACACTGGGGTCAGAGGAGCTTGTCAGAGCACAGTCTTATCATGTCACTCTCCTGCTTCAGTGGTTTTCAACACAAAGACAAAACTTTAACCTGGCCTGTACAGCCTGTCCCAAGTTAGTGTCCATCCACTTTCCACACTTAACATCTCCCCCCCAGCCCCATGGCCTTTGCACATGCCTTTCCCTCTCCCAGGAGCATACTTTCTTCCCTTCTTGCCATGTTGATTCTTGCTCATGCTTCATATCTCTGACAAGCATCACTATCTTAGGGAAGGCTCCCGTGACCTCCCTGACAAGGCCAAATGCCCCAGTGATTATCAACCCCATGGCTCTGCTTAGCAGCCGTCACAGCTATGCTTTTATTATTTAATACGGGTCTGCCACCCCCACTAGACTGAAAGTCCCATGAGGGAAAGGATCATGTCTGGTTTTATTCATGATTGTATCCTTCGTGCCTGGCACAAACCTTGGGCACATAGTGGCCACAGAATGAGAAATGTGTTGGTGAGTGATGGTAAGGTGATCTAGGGTGAAAACAGCACATGAGTGAGAGGAGAAGGCGGTGAAGGAAGAAATGCCAATGTCTCCAAACAACCGGGGGAGTGACTGGGAAGCAAGAGCTGAGGAGCACACAGACCATGGCAGGAGCCCCAGGGGTGCAGGGCTGGATGCAGCTGGGGATATTCTGGGAGCACTAGTCTTGGCATAAATGAAAAACAGGGCTGGGTGCGGTGGCTCACGCCTGTAATCCCAGCACTTTGGGAGGCCGAGGCAGGCAGATCATGAGGTCAGGAGATCGAGACCACCCTGGCTAACACAGTGAAACCCTGTCTCTACTAAAAACACAAAAAATTAGCCAGACGTGGTGGCACGTACCTATAGTCCCAGCTACTTGGGAGGCTGAGGCAGGAGAATCACCTGAACCCAGGAGGTGGAGGTTGCAGTGAGCCGAGATCGTGCCACTGAAACAGACAAACTCGCCCAGAGGGATCCACCCCTTTGTCCAGATTGGAATTTCCTCTAGATAAAGAAAAAGCACCCCCATAATCAGGGGCCATGATTCTTCTTGGAGGAGGTAGGAAGGTGTCATTCACTAGAGGAAGCCAATGACAAGGGGGTAGATGGCGGCACCTCTGAGCTGGCCACGGAATCCCTGAAGATCTGACAAAATCCGCCTCCTGAAGAAATTTCTAAATTCCACACTCAGCACCGTCACACGGTATCTCACTAATGGCTCTTTGTGATTCTTTCTCAGACACTAACAACCAGAAGTTTGAGGCCTGAATTCCAACCCTTCCCATGAAGACACGTACCTTGGTCCATCCAGGGAACTGGATAAAGGTGTCCTGGGGCAAGTCTGGGATCCCACTGGGAATGGAGAAGTTCCCCACATAAAAGGCCGGGAGTGTGTAGTTGGATGAGCTGTGGGCCCAGGCTTCATCATGGCGGCCACTGTCATGGTGTCCCCAGCCCCCCAGGTGGCTGCGCACTGCATCCTCGGTGTGCAGTGGGAAGATTGTCCAGCCCGTGAGGATATTGGAACCGAGGGTCAGGTTAGAAACCAAACCCTGCAAAGCAGAAACGGAGCACAGTGAGCCGGGGAGGGAAGGAAAAAGGTCACATGTCTCTGCATTCCAGGGAAACAGGAAAAGCAAACAGGAATACAAAACACCAAAAGGAAATGAACCTCAAAATATGTGTACATCGAAGTAACACAGATCTAACTGGAGGTTGAATTACAAATCCTTGGGAAGAGATATATTCCCCAAGCTATAGCTTTCTCCTTTGCAGGTCATGACGTCTCTATAAAAGGCCCAGAGTTTCTGCTTCTACAGAAAGGGTGTTGAGCTGCTACAGTGCTGACCCACATTCCCAAATCTTCAGCATTTGGCTGAGAGCCACTGCTAGAACGGAAGAAAGATGGCCCAGGTGCGGTGGCTTTCGTCTGTAATCCCAGCACTTTGAGAGGCCGAGGCGTGCAGATCACTTGAGGTCAGGAGTTCAAGACCAGCCTGGCCAACATGGTGAAACCCCATCTTTACTAAAAATACAAAAATTAGCTGGATGTGGTGGCAGGTGCCTGTAATCCCAGGTACTCAGGAGGCTGAGGCATGAGAATTGCTTGAACCTGGGAGGTGGAGGTTGCAGTGAGCTGAGATCATGCCACTGCACTCCAGCCTGGGCATCAGAGTGACACTCCATCTAAAAACAAAAGGGGATCCAGTCTCTATAAAACATACAAAAATTAGCCTGGCGTGGTGGTGTGCACCTATAGTTCCAACTACTTGGGAGGCTGAGGAGGAAGGATTGCTTGAGTCCAGGAGGCAGAGGTTGCAGTAAGCTGAGATTGTGCCACTGCACTCCAGGATGGGTGACAGAGTGACACCCTGTCTAAAAAAACAAAAAAGGAAGATGAAAAGATGGAATCTTGGGACAGAAGGAATGAGTGGGGTATGCAAAGAAAGAGTCACCCCACTGTGGATAGAGCAGGCACAGTGGCTGCAGCCAGGGGCAAACCTTGGCCTTGAGCACCTCAGCCATGCTCACAGGGAGGACCACACCTGAGTCACTCACCTGTTTTGAGGACCAAGTGAGATAACATACATGAGAATACTGCGATACCATAAGAGGATAGGAATGGTAACGAGGATGATGGCAAACCTCAGACCTGAATTCAGAAGCTGCTCTGTTTGTTCCCCACAGGCCGGGGCTGGGCTGTCAAGGCTCAGCTAACTTCCCCTTCCCTGGCTCGTATGTGGGAAACTTCCCCAATTCCCACTGGGATTCCCCAGTGGAATCCCAGATACCAAGTCTCAACTGCCCATTTAGTAATTTGATAACTATTGACCAGGTGGCTGTGTGTCAGGCTCTTTGCCAGGTACTGCGGACCCAGAGACTACACAACAGATTCCAGTCACTCCCATGGTCAGTGTCGCCCGTAAGAGCCAGGCAGGAGGCCACAAAGTCCACCCTGAGCACAAGACGTAGAAGAGAGACATTTACACTGGAGGCAAAGGCAGCCGGCACACAACTGTTCCCTAAGTTCCCTAAGATGTAATTGCCTGATCCCAAGAGGGTCAGGAAATAGCCTCAGACACCTGTCCTGTCCCAGCCTGGGTGATGCCACAGTTCCCTCAATGAGGCGTTCTCTCCTCCCATGGAGGGTGAGCTCCCTGAGAGGAGCCTGTCTCTTGACACCTTTGCGTTCTCCAAAGCACCTGGTGTGGCATCTCGCTGAGTGGGAGGTTAACAAGTGCTTTCTGAGTAATGCTCTAAAAATATGTATTAGAAAAACTGATTTGGGCTAGACACCTGGACACAGGAGCAGTCAACAGAGGTGACAGGCAGTGCCCTGAGGGAAGAGGCTTCCTACCAGTGAAGAGTTTGCCACGAACTAACCATCCAAACCCATGACCCAGCTGGCTTTGCTGGCAAAGGAGCGCTTTAGTGAGCTCAGTGCGCTTTTTAAGCAGAGGAAGAGCGTGGTGGAGGGGCTTCCTCCTTATGTTTCTTTCTACAGGGCGACCAAGCTCAAACACAGGCGAAAGGTTCTGTTTGCAAAGCTCAACTTTCTCATCACCTGCAGAGGAAAGCAGCTCTTCAAAATAGCTCAACTACTTCCTTCTTTTTTGATACAAGGTCTCACTTTGTCACTCAGACTGGAGTACAGTGGCACGATCATAGTTCATTTTAACCTCCAACTTCTGGGCTCAAGCAATTCTCCTGCCTCAGCCTCCTGAGTCACTGGGACCACAGGTGCACATCATCAAACCTGTCTAACTTTTAAATTTTTTGTAGAGGTCTCACTCTTTTACCTAGGTTGGTCTTGAACCCCTGACCTCAAATGATCCTTCTGCCTTGGCCTCGCAAAGTGCTGAGGTTACAGGCGTGAGCCACTGTACGGGGCTTCAACTTCTAAGTTGTCAACCATTGAACCTCGGTCTTGACAGTGTGGTCTGTCCTACCTTAAAATCGTTGATATATCTGCCATAGTTTACACGTCCCATGTTCTCTACCAGAAGGTCCAGAGTGGCTCCAGCTTTCCCTGTTATGTTCAGAGTGATCACACTGTTTCGCTCAAGGACTCCCTGGGGGATCTGTGGGTTCAAGACCAAATGACAATTGAATTGAGGGTAAGAAGGTCAGCAAAGAGATAGCATGCTCAGTTCATTTAGCACTCATTTTCTTGCCTTGAAGCGTCACCAGACTTGGAAAGAAATGCTTTGATAGCATTTTGGTCCAAGTTATGGGCCAGATGGGAAGGTTCCCCAGTCACTGCTTCCTAAACGGGAAAACTGCCAGACACAGCTCAGCGCTTGGAACGGTCTAAGCTGGCTTCCTTTACCCCGGAATGTTTTACTGCACATCTACTTTTAGTGGAAAGAGGAGGGAGGCAAAATTCCAGGCAGGATTCTTATTAGAGGAGCTGCTTCATGTTCTGACAGCACAAAAGTCAGTTACAAAAAAAACTGCTCTAAACAACATGGAGAGATAAGACAAAATCAGATAAACGAGATAAAATCAGAGAGTTAGGTGGAGTATTCTCACCTCAAAATACTTGAAATGATGCATTAACCACGAAAATTATATAATAGAAAGAGGAAAAACAACAGGTATTTTATCAGCAACATATTCCTTTTTAAAAGGTTAGACTTTTAAAATTGACCTTACAATGGTCGTAATTCACTAAGACAACACACCCAAGTTGGAAGCGAAGAAACAGTCACCATGAACAGAGCAGAATGTCTTAGAAATCCGCTCCCACTGAAATGAAAGCTGTTGATTACAAGAAAATGGAAATATTTAAAGTCTTCTGAACACATTTTCTTGACGAGGAAAATCTTTTCATGTATTCCTTCCTGTGACCATTTCAGTGAGAGGACTGGAGGTCCTGCCACACATCTGATTTGTTATGAAACACAGTTCTTTGTGCATTTCGGCAATAATTGTCGGGAGCAGTCCTTCAGAATATAACTTCTTATGCAGGATAAAGGCACAAAGTTCAGCGAACTTTGTACGGTGGCAGGTACAAAACTGAATTGGAAACGGGACCCTTAAGGAGCAAAGAAGGCAGCATGATACCATCAGTCAGAGAAGGTCGGTTTTCATGCGGGAGACTCAGAAGGCTTCTGAGCGAGTGGGGCATCAGGCACAGCCCTCTGGGTTAAGATGGTGGGTAGGGTGTATTCCAGCAAAGGGCACATGCATGAGGCCTCACAGCAAGCCAGGGGCACAGCTAAGGGTCACCAATAAGAGGGGTGGAGCCCAGTGTGATGGCTCATGCCCGTAATCCCAGCAATTTGGGAGGCTGAGGCAGGAGGATCACTTGAATTCAGGAGTTCAAAATCAGCCTGGGCAACATAGTAGGATCCTGCCTCTACAAAAAAAAAATTAGCCAGGCATGGTGGTGCACCCCTGTAGTCTCAGCTACATGGCAGGCCAAGGTAGGGGGATCACTCAAGCCATAGAGGTTGAGGCTTCAGTGAGCTGTGATCACACCACTGCACTCCAGGCTGGGCCACAGGGCAAGACCCTGTATAAAAAAAAAAAAAAAAAAAAAGAAAAGAAAAAGAAAAAAAGAAGATGATGATGGGTGGGGCCTGAGGTTGAAGAGGTGAGCCAAGATCTCAAATGCTGTGTTAACAAGTGCAGGCTACTACTCATCCCCCACCTCACTGGGTCAAAATGCCCAGTTCAGAGATGATCCTTACCCCGTCCACAGCAACATAGGCGCGATCGTGGACTCCATTGAGGGGTGAAGAGAGAGGTGCTGAGTTGCTGCAATCTTGAGGAAGTGTCGTCCGGTACAGCACAAATCCATAATACTGGTTAGAAAAGGATTTAAGGAAAAGACATCACTTTTGCCATGCATTGGAAAAGAACTTGGTTACCCTAGATCTGTATGAAAGCACTGTTCTGCAAACAGTAAGATATGAAAATCTTCCCCCACCTCCAGAAAAATTCAATTTGAAAAAAAAAACTGGCTTAAACTTTTAGGTCATTGAATATCTATCATAATAGCAAACTGCAAGGAACCCCGCACAGTATCTTATCAACCTTCCCTTTCCCGTAAGAGGAACCTGGACCCTGAATGGGTTAAGTCACTTGCCCAGGGTTATACAGGGGGTTATATCATATATAGCAGAAGTTATGGATGTTAACTCAAAAAACAAAACTAAGTAAAACAAAACAAACAAACAAAAAAACAAGGTAAACAAACAGCAAAGCCAAGAGATGAAGTTTCGCTCAGCATAAACTGTCGGCAGTTTCTTGGGCTCAATCTGCTTTAACATACAAAACAAAAGGCAATGAGTGGGGTGCAGTGGCATGCACCTGTAGTCCCAGCTACTTGGGGGGTTAAATTTGGAGGATCTCTTGAGCCCAGGAGTTTGAAGCTAGTCTGGGCAACATAGCAAGACCCCATCTCTAATAATAATAACAACAAAGTCCAACAGAACTGTTTTAAGTGGAGGAACGGGGGAAAGAAATAGTTAAGAGGCTCCACTGTAACTTGCCACTGAGTCAGAAAATATTTTTAGATGCTGACATCCCTGGTCCAAAAGGAAAGCCTCCAGCAATCAGCCTCGGCAGTAACGGCATCCACAGAATTATAGTTATTGCCTTTGCTTATTGACTTCCTGCTGTGGACATTATTAGCAGGGCAGAGCTGGGACAACATCCTGAGTTATGGAAGAGAATGCAAATAGAGATCCAGCATGGAACAGAGAAAAGGTTCCCAACTGCTAGGGCCCAGAAAGAAAGCAAGCAAGCTTCAAGCAAGCGGAAAGGTGACTGGGAGGAGCTGAGGAAAGCATTAATCTGCATTCCTGTGTTGCAGCAAGGAGCTGAGCACAAGAAATGCTACGAGCATCACACAAACTTTCTAGCATAAGAACGCCTCCCGCCAACTCCACATCTCCATCTCCTTCTTGTTTATTTATTTACTTATTTTGAAAACTAGCTAAAGTGGTAAGTTTCCCCAAGGGCTGAGGCAGACTTTGTCAAGGGCTTCCAGAAGGAGGGGCAGAAGCTGTGATGCTCCCTGGCAGGTGTGGCTGAGGCTCAGGGGGTCCCTGCAGAGACACTGGGCTGAGCCCCACTCCCTGAAGTCTGTGCCCTTTGGGGCTTCTGCTGGAAATAGATATTCTGTGGACTTGCCCCAGATCTGAAATAGCCAGAGTCCAGGAAGCCCCACACAATTTGAAAGCGCTGGCCAAAGACCAGAAAGCAGAAGGGGTCTAAGAAAGAACACTGGCTGCACCTGTTCATACAGTAACCTGGAACTCCCTCCCCAGGCTCCACGTGCTCTTGCATCATGTCTTGTCTGAAGTGCTCAACAGCCCTGCTAAGTGTAGGCAAGTTCCATTTAGAGATGTGGGTGCTAGGACTGCAGAGCACCCTATACAATGTTCATGGAACAGTGAATGTGTGTGTGTGTGGGGGGGGGTTTAATTATTCATTTTATTACAAAATAGAATTGTCAGAATAAAATCACAGGTGTAAAAATAGCAACTGAAGGCAAACTTCACTAAGATTAGATACGTTGTTATCATCTTGCCTTACTGTTCAGACTCCTTCCAGAAGGTGATCACCACAGAAAATCAGAAAGGAGGAGGAGATCCTAAGTGATGAAGCTTAACACTGCAGTGAAGGGACAAGCTGGCCTCACGGGCATCCTGATATCGTTCCCTGAGAAGGACACATCACCTTTGTGGTGTTCATGCCATGCCAAAAATGTTTTACTGAATCTAATTAGTGAGGGAAAGTCCACAAATACCCAGACCTTTTCAAAAATGTCCATGTCATGAGAGAGAGACTTAGGAAGAGTTTCAGACGGAAGAAGACTAAGAGACAATATAACTAAAGGCAGTGTGTGATTATGAGTTAGAAAATGGATTGAGAAAACATTCCGCTGTAAAGGACATTATCGGAATGACCAGGGACACTTGAATGTAAAATTTATATTAGATAATGGGATTGTATCAATGTTAAATGTCTTACATGTGACCACTGTATTGTGGTCCTGCGGGATAATGTCCTTTTTCTTTAAAGCTGTATGCTGTAGTATTTAAATGTGGCGTGCCATGTGCTGACAACTCAAATGGTTAGAAAGAGAAAAGCAGTTGGCTTCGTGCACCGTAGAGAAAAAGGCAGGCAAAGCACAGGTAACAGTTGGTGAATCGAGGTAAAAAGTATATGGGTGTTTGTTGTACTATTTTTGCAATTTTTTTTGGATTTAAAATTTTCTAAAACAAAACGCTTTAAAAAAGTAAAGATGAGGCAATGTCTGGAGATCAAACGCACACACATACAAATACTGAAAAAAAAAAAATGTGCTCTGTTCTCTTCAAAAGCAGGAAAAATAATCTCAAAGAACTTAGTCTACCAAACAAACAAAACACAGTCCTTATGCCATTGAGCTAAGAACAGGCAAATAATTAAACTGCCTGTTTTGAGTATTAAAACAGTGATCTTCCACCGATGCCTAGTAATGAAGATTAGATTGGTCAGTGAACTCAATTTATAACTTGTACAGAATTATGCTGAAGTTGGTTGGGCCACCTCGTGCATGAGTGAGAAGAAGTGGGGCCAAAAAACAGGCATGATCAGCCCACCGTGCAGCCTGGAGCTAGAGAGAGCCTGGAAATTCATGGCTAATTTCCCTGGGATCTGAAGCATTTGCTTAGCATTTTGGCCCCTGCACTCAGAATGGGCACTGTGAGGCAGTATGGAAAACACAGAAAAAAGGTGAGGCATTACCTTTGAAGGCCTACCTGTTTCACCTGGATAAATGTCAAGGGATAAAGGCTTTTGATGGGCCCAGAGGGACACAGAATATCCAGAGCTGCTTCCACTGTCTTTAACTGAAAAGAAACAAAAGCAGCATTCACACACTGCACCGCTCACTGGTCATCAGAGTAGAGAGTAGAGTCATTTCCTAATTATCAAAGACTTCAGTAGGTTTGACCAAACCCCTAAATAAACCTAAATCGTTCAAATTCCACTCAGTGTTGCTTCCCAGTCTTCCTTATTCCTCTCCATCTCCTCCCTAACTCCTGATGAAAACTCCGAATGATGGTAGTCTTAAAAAAAAAGTTTCAAACATACCCTTTCAGAAATTCAACCTGCTCAGAGATCTATAAAAGGCCCTTAAAATGATTGAACACCAAGGCTCAGATGCTGCCTCCTTATAAACCCTTTCTGAATACCCCCAAGTGAAGCAACTAAGAAGTAAAGGTAGTAACCAGAGGCCAATTACATCCAACTAAGATTAGATACGCTATTATTATATCACCTTAATATTTAATACCTCCTAGTTACTTCACCCTCCTCTGAACTTGTGTGTGGCCTATTTTCCATGCCTGTATCATTTTTCGTTGTTCGTCTTTGTCTTCCTCACCAGACTGTCAGCTCCTTAAGGATAAGATATGCTCCGTACTCAGCCCCAATGCCCAGAACATAGTAGATACCTGGTAAGTATTTATTATATTCAATCCAAAAGATTGTGTATTCTTGCAACCCAGGATACTTACTCTGATGCAATAACAACAATAATAACAGCTATCAATCACTGCATGCCTACACGCTCCAGGTGAGATACAGCGTTTGATAGGCACTAGCTCACTGAATAGTCACAACTACCCCGTGAGGCAGGTACTACTGTCCCTGTGTTGTGGAGACTCAGAGAAGTCCACTCGAGTAATGACAGAGCCAGGATTTGGAGTTAGATTTGGCTCCAAACTCCAGGATTTTCCATGACATAACACTGGTTAGAAATTTTGTTTTGTTTTGTTTTGTTTGAGAGAGAGTCTCATTCTGTCATCCAGGCTGGCAGGCTGGCCTACAGTGACGTAATCTTGGCTCACTGCAACCTCCTCCTCCTGGGTTCAAGAGATTCTCCTGCTTCAGCCGCATGTGCCACCATGCCTGGCTAATTTTTGTATTTTTAGTAGAGACAGGGTTTCACCATGTTGGCCAGGCTGGTCTTGAACTTCTGACCTCGGGTGATCCTTCTGCCTCGGCCTCCCAAAGTGCTGGGATTACAGGCGTGAGCCACCATGCCCAGCCCAGTTAGGAATTTTATAAACACCTCCCAGGGTTACCTCGCTGATGTGCAGCATCAAGGAAAAAAATCTGATTTACAATTTCATCAAGCCAGTTACTCACATGGGTGTTTTCCCACCTGGACACTAAGAAATTCAACTCATGGTGAAAACTTTTTTTCTATATAACTGTGTTCTACATAAACTTTATTCAGTTATATGCTGATTTGCTATCTTAAATTGTATATATTTATTTAAAAATGAAAAGTCATTTCTGCTCACACCATTTTCCTTCATGATAAACAGAATGTGCTTTTGGTACTAAGCTAGTTTTGTTTTAGCAGTGTTGTTTTGAACATTTGGAGCTGTTTTCTGTTGCATAAAAATAGATTTGTCACAGCTCTGAAACAAACAAACCAAACTTTTCCTTAAGTAGCTGTAGCGATGAGCAAGTCGAAGGTGTTCCCTTTACAAGAGTGATTCAAGTCTGATCAATCTGAAGAAAGATCCCTATCAGAGAGAAAGACCACATTCTTTGTAGAATGTAGCGCATGTATCTGACACTAGGTGGAAAATGTTACAAGGCCTAAAGCAACCAACCATGTCAAAGGGCTTCTTGGATGGAAAAATTACATAATCATGTTTGGCATTTTGCTTGAAGATAAAAACTTACGATACTATTTTAGAATCTTGAGATTCTTAAGAAATAGGTAATGGTTCTTTTTTTTTTTTTTTCTTGTGAGTTAATACATGTAGGAGTTAGGGATTATCAAAGGGGAAAACCTGAAGACACAGATGGTCAAAACAAATTGACTTCGGCTGTGTCACTCCTCTGACTATTAAGTAAAACATCTCTTCTTTTTTACTTTTCCTAGAATACAGTGCCCCTAATTCCTATGTATGATTGATTTCTAGCTTTTCCCCCGATGTCTCCATTTAGCATATAAACCAGACCCTAAAAACTAGGGCATGACTTCGAGATGGAGGGTAGCATATAATTTAGGGCAGAGATCTAGCAAAAGGCCACTGATTTTTGGAAATCCCTAAAAAAAGGTAAAGTATGAAAAAGCGCTTTGCCGGCCAGAACAATGAGGGGGCATGCTATTTTCACAAAGGCCCTTGGCACTGTTTTAACCACTGATAAAGGAATCAAGATGACCCAAATGATCCAAGAATGCCTTCTACTCCCACCCACGTCCCAGCTGCTCATCCTGTCAACAAGCCTAAATATCTTCTCACCTCTATCTCCCCATTTTCCCAGAAACATAATTTACCGCAACAGGCTCGCAGAAAACAAATTCGCAGAAAAATAACAAACCAAATCCTCCAGCACAGCACTTCACTCACTGCTGCTAAATTCTACTTTCTCACTCCCGTCTTACTTTCAACGTTTCTGTTATTTTTCTTTCCTTACCTTTCCCAGAGTGACCCTTCCATATGCAAACTTTGGTGTGGATGGAGGGATAGGACCTTCTGGTACTTTTTCAAACTATAAACCAGAGTAGAAAAAGAGAGAAAAGAAAAAAAGCTGTTAAACCTTCAGAAACATATTCACAGCATTTATTTTTCAAAAGGAAGGTCGAAGACTCAAGAGTATCAGTGCTTTTTTGGAAAATCAAAGAAACTGGAGACTTCTAAGTGTCTGTCTGTGTTTTAAGCTTCAGGAATCATCCAAATCATTATAAACTGAAAGACCTTAAAACAAAAGAGCAAAAACAAGTAGAGAGAATGGGCGTAAAGAGCAGAAGGCTGGGAAGTGGGAGGGAAGAAGAAAACAGGTACGTGACAAACAGACTCTGAAGGGAGGTAGCCTAGCATAGGAAAAATATTAATCTTATTGCTAAAGTGCTGTGTAATGTTAAATCTACTGTGGTTACGAGAGAGAATATTTCTACATATTATCATGAAACATATAATGAAGTATTTAAGGGTAAAGGCCATGATATGTATGCAGTCCTCCAATGACGTAGAACACACACACACACACACACACACGCACACGCACACACACACACACACACACAGAGAGAGAGAGAGAGAGAGAGAGAGAGAGAGAAAGAAACAAGTCTATGCACAAGTGATGAATCCAGGTGGAGAATCTATAAATGCTTTGTGTGTGTGTGTGTGAGATGGAGTTTCACTCCTGTTGCCCAGGCTGGAGTGCAATGGCGTGATCTTGGCTCACCACAACCTCTGCCTCCCGGGTTCAAGTGATTCTCCTGCCTCAGTCTCCTGAGTAGCTGGGATTACAGGCATGCACCACCACGCCTGGCTAATTTTATATTTTTAGTAGAGATGGGGTTTCACCATATTGGCCAGGATGGTCTCAATCTCTTGACCTCAGGTGATCCACCTGCCCAGGCCTCCGAAAGTGCTGGGATTACAGGTGTGAGTCACCATGCCCAGTACATTTTAAAATTATTTAATTGTTCCTATTTTTGCTTCTTCCGCTCTCTAAGTAATATATGTATACTGCTATTTCTTATCATTGATTTCTTTAACACTTGAGAGTATATCCTAGAAGATAAAGTTTATCTTCCTTTCTTGTTATTATGGTTATATAACCATTTTCAGCTTCTCCCCTAGTTACCTTTGTACCTTTAAAATAATATCCTTATATCTGTATTTCTTAGTTCCATCAATGAGCATATGACCCTTTGTGTCCACATGTTTTAAGATAAAGCTACCTGCATCCTTCCCTGAGCTCTCCTCTACACTTCACCTTCACACCACGAGCTGTACTTTTACACTGTCAAGGTTAAAACCATCTATCCTGGTCAGGTGGTGATTTAGGCCTGTAATCCCAGCACTTTGGGAGGCAAGGCAGGAACATCGCTTGAGCCCAGGAGTTTGAGACCAGCCTGGGTAACATAGGGAGACCCCATCTCCACAAATTTTGTTTTCAAAAGTAGGCATGATGGCATAGGCCTGTGGTCCCAGCCACTTAGGAGGCTGAGGTGGGAAGATCTTTGAGCCCAGGAGGTTGAGGTTTCAGTGACTCACGATCATGTCACTGCACTCCAGACAGGGTGACAGAGCAAGACCTTGTCTCAAAAACAAACAAATAAACAAACACTGTCCTATAGCCATAAGTCCTGTCTTTGTCTGGATATTGACTTTTATGTCGACTTTGAATTCAAAATCAACCACGAGTGCTTACAATATAATTGTATAAATATTGGCCTCTATAAAGCTAAATAGTGTATATTATGGCGGCAGCTCTGTCTTGCTCAGCTTTTTGTGTTCTTTCACCTATTCCTGTGGTTTCTAATTACCCTTCTTTTTTTCTGCCTGGTTTTAGCTCAACACCTCTTTAGGTTATTCCAGATATCCAAGGGTGGTATCAGGTTTCTCCAAATACCCCCCCATCTCCCCTAGAAAACGCCTACTTGGAATTCTCAGTCTTCCTGCTCCAAGAGACTGACTCCCCTCTCCAAATGATATTCTGAGACTTCCCTTCATTATTCTCCTGGCTTTTAGCTCCTGTTTCTAGGATCTCATGACTTCCTCCACTGGAGACAATCTCAAGTAACTTCCTAAGAACCGGCATGTGGGGGTAAACCTGAAGCTCTGAATGTCACAGTTCGCTGATAGGTTGGAAGGGCATAGAATTGTATGTTGAAAATCATCTTCCCTCACAATGTCAAAGGTACTATTTTATTGTCTTCTATCATGTAGTGTGGCTCACGCCAATCTTATTCTTGTTTCTTTGAAAGGGAAAGGGACTGGCTTTTTCTCTCCAGAATACATTGTCTCTTTTTTTTGTTTTGTTTTGTTTTTTGAGACTGAGTCTCGCTCTGTCACCCGGGCTGGAGTGCAGTGGCGCGATCTCCATTCACTACAACCTCCAACTCCCGGGTTCAAGCGATTCTCCTGCCTCAGCCTCTTGAGTAGCTAGGGCTACAGGCGCGTGCCACCATGCCTGGCTAATTTTTGTATTTTTAGTAGAGAAGGGGTTTCACCATGTTGGCCAGGCTGGTCTTTAACTCCTGGCCTCAAGCAATCTGCTCACCTCGGCCTCCCAGAGTGCTGGGTTTACAGGAGTAAGCCATAATGCCCGGCCCTCTGTCAACTCTTTATTCTCAATGTCCTAAAATTTCCCAGTGAAACATCTGATTATGTATCTTCTTTGCATTCATTATGGTCAACAACTCAGAGATCCCTTTCAATTGGAAAAATTCTGTATTATTTCTTTGACATTTTTTTCTCCAATTTTTTCTTTCTTATAAGTAACAACTTGGACATCCTAGATTGTTCCTCATCATGTCTTATGTTTTGTGATTTCTATCTCTGTATTCTGGTTCTAATTTCTAGGAGATTCTTCTTAATATCAAAGAACTCTTGTTCTCTAGTAGCTTCTTTTTCAAAGTATCCCATTCTTATCCTATGGATGTAATATACCTCTGAAGGATATAAACTTGACAGATTTTGCTTTTTGTTTTAACTTAAGATCTCTCCTGTCCCCTGAATTCTTTGTTGCCTCTAGAGTCACTTTCCTGTTTATTTCATCTTGGTCTTTCTCTTTCCTGTCGGAGGTCTGATGGTTGTCCTCAGTGTCTGGCCATGCTTGCTGTTTCATTCCTATTCAATGGTGATGCAAATGAATGTCCCAACATCTGCATAACCGTCCTCTCTCTAACGGTCCTACTCTGTGTAGAGGAGCAGGGCTTATTCTCTGGGGTGTTTTTTGTTTTTCTGGGTTTTTTTTTTTTTTGAGACAAAGTTTTGCTCTTGTCACCCAGGCCGGAGTGCAGTGGCATGATCTCAGCTCACTGCAACCTCTGCCTCCTGGGTTCACGTGATTCTCCTGCCTCAGCCTCCTGAATAGCTGGGAATACAGGTGCCTGTCACTGCGCCCAGCTAAGTTTTTTTTTTTTTTTTTGTATTTTTAATAGAGATGGGGTTTCATCATGTTGGCCAGGCTGGTCTTGAACTCCTGACCTCAGGTGATCCACCTGCCTTGGCCTCCCAAAGTGCTGGGATTACAGGTGCGAGCCACTGCACCCAGCTCTGGGAGTTTTGTTTTAGGGTGCTTTGGCACAATCACATGTAATGTGGGGGGTCTTTAATCTGGGGCTGTTTACTTTTTTAAAATGTTTTAAGGAACCCCTCTGGTTTTTGGTAGAAAGATGCCTCCCTGATGGATGGTCTGTGTTGGAAACTGAGGTGAAGCAGTGGAAGACCTAACAGAAAATACGTAAGGTTTAATTAACCTTCTCACTGTCAGCTCCATTTCGTTCCTATCCTTTGCCACTTGTGTATTTCGAGGATCTGGCTCTCCATGTGTTTTTGGGATCAGTCTACTCCCTGCTCTCTGTTCCCATAACTCCATTCCACACTCGCTAGGGACTGAGACTTCCTTATCCTCAGTCACCACAGATTCTTTTGAAATCTGTCATGCACAAACAGCTCCCTTCTTACTGCCTCCATTTTTAAAAGGATTCTCATTTTTTGAAAGAAGTAACATTTGGAAGAGACAAATAAGGAGGTGGTCAGTTGGTCATCTTGTACTGGAAAGTTCTTTGTACCCACAATATTCTATGAATCTATATCTCTGTGGAAGTTTTAAAATATTAAAAAAGGGATAAATGTGTGGCCAAAGAGTTACTACTGATCTTAGAAAGTGAAAAATGTTGTAAGATCTCTTTCCTCACTTTCCCTAGACCACACTCCTCCATTAGCTGTTTACCCAACCCTTCCTCTTTCATTCCCCATTCTGGCCAATAAAAGCAGAAAACACAAATTCTCAAAGAGCAGGATGATTTGTTTCCTGAGGTTCCCTACTTACCTGTGCATATTAGTGACCCTGTCGTATTTCTCTTAAAGTTCAAAGAGGATTCCGATTTAACTAGGACTGCAATCTTTTCTACCACTGAAAAAAAATTCATTGTATGGACATAGTTGTTCAACCTACTTTCAGCTCACTTTGATGCAGTGCGTAGCTGCGTGTACTGTCATCTCATGTACTACTTCTAAAGGCTCTTATACCTAGTTATTCTATTTCCTCTTTATAGATAATAAGACTGAGGAACTGGATTGAGATTATAAAGAGAACAAGAGAGGGAGCTGGCACATGGCTCCGAGTCTAGCGTTGTTTCCACTGCTTCCTGCTCCGCCCTGCCTCCTTACTGTTGTAACAATAGAAGAGAAAGTTTCTTAGGTCGATTTCTGCTGACAAGTGGTGGAAATAACTAACTAACTAAATAAATAAATAAATAAATAAAAAGAAAGTTTATTAGTCGATTTCTGCTGACAAGTGGTGGTAAAAAATAAATAAATAAATGAAAGTTTATTAGGTCGGGTGCGGTAGGCTCACAACCTGTAACCCCAGCACTTTGGGAGGTCAAGGCGAGTGGTTCACCTGAGGTCAGGAGTTTGAGACCAGCCTGGCCAACATGCAGAACTCCATCTCTACTAAAAATACAAACAAATTAGCCAAGCATGGTGGTGCGCTCCTGTAGTCCCAGCTACTTGGGAGGCTGAGGCAGGAGAATCGCTTGAACCCAGGAAGTAGAGGTTGCAGTGAGCTGAGATCATGCTACTGCACTCCAGCCTGGGTGACAGAGCAAGACTTCGTCTCAAAAAAAGAAAAAAAAAGCAAGTTTATTCACCCACAATTCCAAAACCAAACCAAAACAACCCCTAAAGCCACCACGAAACCTTTTCTCTTCGTTTCCCTCCTTGACTCTCCCCTTAAGCATACATATAACATAAACTTAAGAGATAATTTTGTAATTTGCTCCTGCCACTTACCAAAAGTACTTTTGACATGATTAAATATTGAAAACAATTTTCCTGGCTGGGCGTGGTGGCTCATGCCTGTAATCCCAGCACTTTGGGAGGCCGAGGCAGGTGGATTGCCTGAGGTCAGGAGTTCGAGACCAGCCTAATCAACATGGTGAAACGCCGTCTCTACTAAAAATACAAAAAAATCAGCCGGGATGCACCTGTAATCCCAGCTACTCGGGAGGCTGAGGCAGGAGAACTGCTTGAACCTGGGGGGCGGAGGTTTCAGTGAGCCAAGATTGCGCCACTGCACTCCAGCCTGGATGACAGAGCAAGACTCCATCTCAAAAAAAAAAAAAAAAGAAAACAATTTTACTTATTGCATTTTATAGTGCTTTGTGTGGCTATGACAGCAGCATTTCATAATTCTCCCTCCTATGTTAGAGGCTGAATTATTTCTGATTTTGATATCATAAATATCAACATGTATAAGTTACAACAATCAACTTCATGTCTGTAGCACTGTCCTTCTTTTAAATTTTTATTTTTTAAAAGCCCTCAGCATGGGGTGACTAGGTCAAAGGATATGAGTATTTTACGTGACTCTTAAAATAGCGTATACCCACATTTTCACCAAGTATCCATACTTGTTTATATCCTTTACCCAATTTTCTATGTAGATCTTGATGTTTTGATCAGTGGTATTAGCTCATGATAATATAGATATTAAGCTTTCACCTGTCTATCCCATTTACTACAATTTTCTGACTTTTCATTTTAATACTGATGATTTTTCATTGATACTAGTTTATCATATAGCAAAATCCTCATCTTTACCTTAGCTAATTAATGTTTCAGAAAAGAAATGAATATACCAAAATGCTATACTTCTAAATTTTTCATAATAATTTATGCTTTAATCATACTTTTCAGACCAATTGCAAATGTTGCTTCTCATCATACTTAGCTGGACAAATTCAACATAGGAAGCTGCTCTTTTCCCTGTGGAATCCACTAGATTCAATGGTGACCAGCTTTTCCTTCACCAAGACCTCTAATGTTTTCATACATTCATCCAACAAACGCTTATTAACAAAGTGCTTTGTGTCAGGTCCTAGGCTTGGTACTAGACTTATAAATAGCTCCTATTCCAGAGAGTGAGAAATGTGTATAAACAAGTTATATTAACACACTATGAAAAGTGGTATTTTCAATAGCAAAGACACAGAATCAACCTAAAATGCTAGGCTGGATAAAGAAAATGTGGCATGTAGGCCGGGCGCGGTGGCTCATGCCTGTAATCCTAGCACTCTGGGAGGCCGAGGTGGGTGGATCACCTTAGGTCAGGAGTTCAAGACCAGCCTGGCCATCATGGTGAAACCCCATCTTTAAAAAAAAAAGAAAGAAAGAAAATGTGGCATGTATACACCATGGAATACTACGCAGCCATAAAAAGAATGAGATCCTGTCCTTTGCAGCAGCATGGATGGAGCTGCAGGTCATTATCTTAAGCAAACTAATGCAGGAACGGAAAACCAAATACCGCACATTCTCACGTAGAAGTGGGAGGTAAACGACAAGACCACATGGACACAAAGAGCGGAATAGACACTGGGGCCTACTCAAGGGTGGCAGGTGAGAGGCGGGAGAGGATCAAAGAACGACCTATCAGGTACAATGCCTGTTACCTGGGTGACAAAATAATCCGTATACCAAACCCCTGTGATGCACAGTTTACCTACACAACAATCTTGCACATGTACCCATGAACCTAAAAGAAGAGTTAAGGAAAAAAAAAAAAGAAAAGTAGGGTTTAAAAGATTTCTACAATATAAGATAGTGATAGAAAACAAAATGTGACTATCTCGGCTAACAGGGGGTAAGAAGACTCTGCAGATAAGGTAACTGAGGTGTGTCTTCATTTCCAGGTGAATAAAGGCAGAGGGTGCAGAGACCAGGAGGTATAAACAGTGCTGCCTCATTCATGGACGTGTGTATAGCTCCATCTTAAAGCCAGGGAATCACGTCTAAGAAGGGAGAATTGAAAGATGAGGATGGAGAAATACAGGGTCCAAGTCATGGTAGGTATCCTGACCACATCAGTGTTTTAGATACTACACTTGATGTTAGCTGAAAGGCCGAGAAGCGATCGCATCAGTGTTTTAGAGAAATCACTCCAGAAGATGGATTAGAAAAGCCAACTCTACAGGAAGAGACCAGTACTACAAGAGTGCAAGTGCAGTTTAAAAGACTATGTAAGTTGCTAAATAATATTCCCTTTCTCATCTGTAACCATCAGACATAAAACACTGGTTTTTGCCAGCACCACGCATCAGCAAGAGACAGCTGTGCCTGCCCATCAAGCCAATGTCATTCCAGTCATAAACAGAGCAGGATGATCCGTCAGCCAGTGTAGACAGATCCTGGATCGAATTTCAAACAATGATTCATTAAGGTTTCGAAGTACTGAAAAATCACTGTGGCTGATCTCCCATCCCCTCTTCACCACTCAGCCCAGTTACTACCTTTGGGAATACCAGAATCCACTCCAATTATCAAGGTCCTCAACTACCACTTGATTAATTTCTACAGTGACTCATTTCCAAAAATCCAGTGGAACTCTTACCTTGATGGAATCCCTATAAAGAACAGACAGAAAACTCTGAAAATGGGTAAGTTGATTTGATAGTACACAAAAATAAACTCACCACTGCCCCTCTCAGGAATCAGTAGGGAAGAGGAGGTCGCTGCCCTATATTTTTATGGTTCATCCTCGAGGTCAAAGTGTTAACCATGTCTGGTTGAGTTTTACCCACACCAAAGAAACTACCTTTTAAAATGCAAATGTCATGAGCTTTGCCAGGCCTTGAAGATTCATATGAAGAGAGCTCCCTAGGGGCCTTCACCACTGAGCACAGGCTTATGCAGCCTGTTGGGAGATTATCCCCAGGATCCCATGTCAGTGAAATATATTGTCCATCACCACCTCATGTACTCTAGAAATGGATTAAAGAGGAGGCCTATTCCACTTTTTAAGTCTTTGATGAAGGAAGGAGGCAGGTGGAGCTCTATATAGGGGATATTTGCCATCCAATTTACTTTCTTGATGCAAGCAAATATTTTGAAGATCATTTAACAAATCAGCTAATGGAATGTCCACAAAGTCCCATAAGAAAGAGCCTGCTGGCTGGGTGCAGCAGCTCACACCTGTAATCCCAGCACTTTGGGAGGCCAAGGCGGGTGGATCACTTGAGGTAAGGAGTTCAAGACCAGCCTGGCCAACATGGCGAAACTCCATCTCTACTAAAAATACAAAAATTATCCATGTGCACTGGTGCATGCTTATAATCCCAGCTACACAGGTGGCTGAGGCAAGAGAATCATTTGAACCAGGGAGGAGGTGGAAGTTGCCTGGGCAACAGAGCAAGGCTCTGTTTCCAGAAAAAATAAATAAATAAAATTTTTAAAAATATATTTTTATTTATGTATTTTTAAATATATATATCATAAGCTGTTGAATTACAATATAATTCTATATATCCTATATCAATAGTTATATATATCATAAGCTATTGAATATATATTTTAAAATATATATATATCATAAGCTATTGAATTACATTCATTTCATTTCTTTTTTTTTTTTGAGATAGAGTTTCAGTCGTCATACAGGCTGGAGTGCAATGGCATGATCTTGGCTCACTGCAACCTCCACTTCCCGGGTTCAAGTGATTCTTCTGCCTCAACCTCCCAAGTAGCTGGGACTATAGGCATGCACCAGCACACCCGGCTACTTAGACATAACATCTATCTAAGCCATTCCTAATTCCTTTACCCTCAGCATCTGTGATAGAATAAATATTTGTTACGTTGAGCTACTAGGTTTAGGGGTACTTTGTTACATGGCAATAGGTAGGGAGAAAACAAATCTCCCTTGAAAATTCATATTCACAATCAGCCTTCACATATATTTGCAGCCAAAATTCACACTGCATCTGTAGTACAAGAAAACCCCTCAACTTAAGATTTTAATTTAAAATGTAGTGTTCCCTGGTACCTGCCAGAAGCAAATGCTAATTCTCTCTGGAAGAACCCATGTTCACCCCAAATCTCAAATAATTCCTAAAGATAAAAGTTCTACGGGTGAACCCAGGAGTTCAATACCATCCTAGGCAACACAGTGAGACCCTGACTCTACAAAATTTTAAAATAAATTAGCCAGGCCTGGTGGCACATGCCTGTAGTCCCAGCTCCTCAGAAGGCTGTGGCTGGAGAATCACTTGAGCCCCGGAGGCTGAGGTTGCAGTAAGCCATGACTGCACCACTGCACTCCAGCCCGGGCGACAGATTGAGACCCTGCCTCTAACAACAGCAACAAAACATTCCAAGAAATTTAAGTTCAGTCAAAATCATAACACACACAAAGAAACAAGGCATCATGAGCAAAAGCTCACAGGAATAACAAAAAGCTGAATGAAACACAGAAAGACTCTGCATACTAGAATGATCACATGGAGATAAATAACAGAAGTATCTCTAGTATGTTTAAAGAAATAAAAGAAGAGGCCGGGCGCGGTGGCTCACGTCTGTAATCTAAGCACTTTGGAGGCCAAGGTGGGCGGATCACCTGAGGTCGGGAGTTCAAGACCAGCCTGACCAACATGGTGAAACCCCGTCTTTAAGTAAATAAATAAAATAAGAACATGTATACATAAGGAAAAAGCAAGAGAATTTAAAAATGGCCGAGTAAAATTAGAACTGCCAAGGTTAACTTATAGAATGAAAAATACAATTTAGTAATTCAATGGAAAGATTTTAATCTCAGAATTTATAGCTGCTAAAGAGAACACAACAATTGAAGAACGTATCTGAAGATCATCAGAATGCCACAGAGAGAAAAAGAGATTGTGAAACGTGGAGGCTAGAATCAGAGGGTCTAACAAATATCTAATTGAAGCAAATATTTGAAGAGATAATGGCATAAACTTTTTAGGACTAGAAGGAAAAGTCAGGCCACAAGTTCCAAAACTACCAAGTGGGATAAATGAAAAGAAAGTCACACATAGATTCATCACAGAGAAACTACAGAACGCCAAATATAAACAGAAAATCTTAGAAGCTGCCCAAGAGGAAAGACAGATTATCTTCAAGAGAGTGGCAGAGTACTGACTTCTTAGCAGCAATAATAGAATTCTGAAGTCAGTATGCTGAGGGAAAACTATCATAGAAAAACTATGTTTTGAGGCCAGGCACAGTGGCTCATACCTTTGGGAGGCTGAGGCAGGTGGATCACCTGAGGTCAGAAGTTCAAGACCAGCCTGGCTAACATGGTGAAACCCTATCTTTACTAAAAATACAAAAATTAGCCAGGTGTGGTGGTACACACCTGTAATCCCAGCTACTTCGGAGGCTGAGGCATGAGAGTCACTTAAAGCTGGAAGGCAGAGGCTGCAGTGAGCCAAGATCTCACCACTGCACTCCAGCCTGGGTGACAGAGTGAGACCCTGTCAAAAAAAGAAAGAAAGAAAAGGAAAAGAAAAATTGCATTTTGAAAATGAGGGTGAAAAAAATTTTCAGACAAAGAAAATATCATTTGCTCACTAAATGAAATTCTAAAGAATATATTTCAGGCAGAAGGAGGGTGTTCTCAGATGCAAAGACTGAGCTGCAAGAAGGAACAAAAGATAAAGAAAGTGTGTTCCTGGGACAGAGGAACCAGAGCTTTGTCTCAAACTGTGCATTCATATAGCCACTGCCCACTCTACATCTCCGCTAGGACATACACTAGACAAGTCAAACTGCACAGCCAAAACACAACTCCTGATCTTCCCCCACATAAACGGCAACTCCGTGTATGAGTTGCCATTTAAGACATTTTAGCGTCACCCGACTCTCCCCTTTCTTACATACTCCCCATCCGAAAATTGTATCAGCACAACTTTCATAATATATTCTGAAACTGCCTAGTTCCTACTACCTTCACAAGCCACAGTCACCTCTCACTGAGAGGGCTGCAAAAGCCACCTAACTGGTCTTCCTGCTCTACCCTTGCTCTGCCTCTCAGAGTCTAGTCTCAACACAGCAGTTGGAATCTGCTTTAACAGAATATGCTTTAACAACAGCTCTGCTCAACTCCACAACAGATTCCCGTTCATTCTGAGGAAAAGCCAAAGTCTTACGATGACCTGCAATGCCCCATGTGATCAGTTCCCCATCTATCTCCCTCACCTCATCTCCTACTTCTCACCCCTTCATTTACTGGGCTCCAGTATACTGGCCTCCTTGCTAGTCTTTAAAAATGCCATATACCTTCCCAGCTTCTCACTGGCTGAATTCTGCCTGGCATGCTCTTGTCCAGGTGGAGATATCCCACATGGCTCTCTCACCACCTTAAAGGTTTTGTTCGAGCTCCACCTTTTCAGGAAAGCCTACATACATTAAGCAGCTAAAACTGCACCTGGCACATAGAGTACTTGATAAATATTTGTTAAATCCTTTGCAAGTAAATGATGTGGGCCAAGTGACATACTATCTGAAGCCATTATAGTGATGACCTATGGGTTTTATTTTTTAGGGAGAGAATAAGATACATGAACACTAAACCCAGAGAATTAAAATAGTTGACAAGAATAACATACAAATCAGGAGGGGTGTGACTGGAGTTACAGTGAGTTAAAGAGGGATGCATATGGAGGAAGTAAAGATATTGATTCATTTTAAACTGTTACAAGACAGCCAGACACAGGAGTGCACATTGTAGGAAGTTGCTAACTGAAAACGAGCAAAACGAATCTCTGGTGGTAGAGGTGAGGACAGCCATGAGCTCAGGGATGGGTGTTAGTGACTAGAGAGAAACATGAGAGCGCTTCTGGGGAGCTGCGTGCCGGTTACGGGGCTGTGCTCCCTTTATCTAAATTCACTGAGCTCTGTATTTATGAGTTGTTCTTTTCTGGTGGTATATATATATCACATTTAAATGGGTAACCACTAAAAAAAAATTACAAAGCAGTGAATAACTTCTAAAGTATAAGAGGGGGAAAAGAAATAAGAGAAAAAAAAAACCACATAAAACCTCAAAGAATCTAAAAGAAAGACATAAGGGGAAAGAAAAAGTCAAAAAGGTAAACAAACAGAAATTATAAAATAAGATAACTGAAATTAATCTATGTACATCAAGAAGTACAATGAGAATGAATATACAAGTTAAAAGATAAAAAATTTCAAACTAGAGATTTTAAAAAATCAATTACATCCTATTTATAAGAGATATATGTAAAAAGAACAAAGGATACAAAAGGATGAGATTAAAGCATTGGAAAAGATAGCCCAGATAAATACCAACCAAAAGTATGTAGGTAAATGGTGTTAATTAATAACAGACAAAAAAAAAGGGGGGGGGCGGGGGCTTCCAGGCAAAAGCCTTATTAGAAATAGAGGGTTATATAATCCCTTTACTATTAAGTACTGAAGAATTTAATTCTCAATTTGCCACCTCAGAACTGGCAGAGCTACAAGGGAGAACACCTGAGGACAACTCTCACTAAATAGGCAACTAAACTGACAAAAACAGAGGAAGCAGATCAACGCTATCCATGGCACCATTAATAAACTTAATCTGATGAACATGTATGTAGAATATAGTCAACAACTGTAAAATATACTTTGCTTTTATGCACACGTTGACCATTAATATTGGTATATGTCAGGCTCTAAAACTAGGCTCAACAGCTTCCAAGGGATTGGCATTGCACAGGTTATGTTCTCTAACCTGAATGCAAAGAGGTTAGAAATCCAAAAAAACAGGAAAGTGCTTATTTCCAGTAATTTAAAAAACATGCTTCTACACATATCAAGGGTGGAAGAGAAATCAAAATAGACATGTTTAGAAGTGAACAGTAAGACACAGATTGCACAACAAAACTTACGAGATAAAGCCACAGCAGTACTTGAAGGAAATTTATAACCTTAAATATTTATATTAGAAAAGAAGAAAGGCTGCATTAAAAAACTAAGCTTCAAATAAAGGAAGGAAATAATAAAGATAGAAACAGAAAGCTTCAAAACAGAACAAACATACAAGGGAGAGCTTGGGAGACATTACTATAAATTTTGCAGAGATTAAGCCCATAATAATGGAATAACATAAGGAACATTTTAACAATACATTTGAAAACTTAGATGAAATGGACAAATTCTAAGTGTAGTAAGTCTAGCTTATTTTTTTATATTTAAAAAATTTTATGATATACATTTTAACACATGCTTAAAATTAAGACTACATCATACTTAAAACAACAAAAAAATCATACCATTTATAGGCAGAAAACCTTTGTTTTTTAACTTCAAAACTCAGGTGACTGAGCAGAAAAACTGTGGGTTTTTTCTTGTAACCCACAGCAGAGACAGGAAACCCCACCTAGGTGCATTAGGTGCCTCAGAAGGTTACAATGCTAGCAGGACTAAGCAGTTCAGGTGCAGTCCAGAAGGAAACAGCAGTCACTTACTCCAAACAGAAAAATTAAGATGCACTGACAGCCAACATCTGCACCATGCTTCATAGGGTCTGAGGATTTTTTTCCCTATGTACATCAGCTATTAAGTAGACACACATTTTCTTACCTTTAAGATAAATAATAGTAATGGCTACCACTTATTAGACATATATGTGTCGAGAACTGTCCTGGATGGCTTACATGTTCTTTCTGATCCTTACAACACAACCAGATGCTGTCATCCCAGTTTTACAAATTAACAATCAGCACAGTGATTTGCTCACAGACTCACTCTTAATCACGTGGGTACAAGATGCAAATCCAAGTCTAGCTGATGCCTCTCTTCATCCATCCTTTTAAACAGGAGGGCTCCAGGCAGGGAGTTGTCCACAGAGCCCCAGTGAGTTCAAGAGAGGCTCTGGCCAAGACCGGCCCACCACAGCCCATATAAGCACCCACCTTGCGGATAATGTCTCGCAGCGCGAAATACTTCTCAGTAAGGTCCCCCGCCTCGCTCAGTGGGGCATCATAGTCGTAGCTGGTGGGCTGCGCTGCATAGGGTGAGTTGGCCCCTAGAAGACAAAAATGTGCCACTAATTATTACTGATGACCCAGCTCTGGGACAAGCTCTTTGGGATCCATGAGCTCAGCACTGCGGAGACAGAAAACAAGACACATTAAAACCAGCTGTTGGGAGACACAGCTGTGGCCCTGAGGATGCGAGGTTCAGAGGCTGGAGTTTCTTTCTACAGGTAGCACTTACCAGGCACCTTAGCGTTTACCAAGCACTCTTTCCATCCACTCTACAGAAGCTCAAGCTGTGATTCTAACAGGTATCACCCCGCGCTAGACAAGCAGGGGATCTGAAGCTCCCCACAAAAATCTGCCAGCACCTCACACCAGTAATGGCAGGGCTTATGATATGACCCCGACCTCTGACCGTGAATCCTGTCAACTCTGAACTTTTTCATGTCCTCCAGCTGTATGGCTGAGAAAAGGTCAGTGGTGAAGACACAGATGACTAGGCCACGGATCAGCAGAAAACTGAGGGTTTATCAAACCAAACAAAGCAGGAGACAACGGCAGACCCATATCAGCCACAGAGGTTCAGACATAATCTGAGGGCCTCTGTCGCATCTACAAAGACTACAGAGGGGGCCATGGTGCACCTCTTGGATCCCTCTTCAGAACCAAGGCACTCACTCATTCTCCCAGTGGCTAGCGCTGTTGTCTGCTCACATTTCTCAGACCTGTCCCTCTCTGGGCGCTGGCCTCTGCTGAGCTGCCTCATCCACAGTTATAACCCTCAGGGATGGCCCACCTCCAACAACTGACCAATGTGCCTCACACGGTCATCCCAGCTGCAGAGCTCCCTCTAAGACTGGTTGAGGCCACTTGTGACACTGCATCATAACCCAGCTTCTCCCTCTCTGTCTTACAGGCGTTGCTCCAGAGAGCACCCAATAAGCTTTCTGCCAGGTAATCTCGGAGTCTGTTTCCCTGGGAACTTGACCTTCAACAAAGACCAACGGATAGTGCCAATACTGAGTATACAGAAGGACTAGAAAAACAAATGTCCCTACAATTACTGTGCAAGAGGTGGGGTCTAGACCAGAGGCTCTTGACCTTGTCTTGGATGATGTTCACAGGTGTGAGGTTACCTGCAGTATCGGGCGGTACTTCAAAAACTTCCCCACGCTTAAGAGTCCCTTGGAGAGCTTGTTAAAACAGATTCCTAAGCCCCAATCCCAGAGATTCTGATTCAGCAGGTCTGGCATGGGGCCTGAGGCTGCATTTCTAACAGGCTTCCAGGTGACGCTGATGCTGCCATCTACAGACCAGCAAGGCTTTCTGCCTTCCTCTTCTACTTCAGAGAGTATTGCAATGCAAGTGTGTGAGAATGAAGTTATTTCAGCAGTCGTCTTTTGTCCGACCTAATTTGTACATCAATGAGGCACATAACATGATAGTTTACCTAGGATTAGTAATAAATTCCTTGGACACAACTCACCAATGATGGAGCCACCTTGGGTGACCTAATACTGGTGAAGGTGATAGATGAGCAGGACTGAGGATCAGATCAAGCAGGTCAGCCCCAAAGACTTTTTCATTAGTTCTCTGCAGAGAATCTAAACTTTGAAAGATCTGGACCGCTCAACCAACTGAATTGATCTAGTCATATCATTCCCCCCATTTCTTATTAATCAGAGACAACTCACAGTCAACAGGTCTGCCTGCCTTAAGGGATGCATAGGTTAAAACACATCCCTTCCTGTGAGACACAAAGAAAAAAAAAAAACCCACATCCGTTGCTGCAAGGAACTCACCTTCTTTGTGGCCCTCCTCTGCCTCTAATGTGGTAGTGCCCATGCTGCGCTGTGTTCCTTACTTGTATGTGTCTCTTCATACTATACTGCTTGCACCTCAGGGGCAGAGACTGTGCCTGACTTGCCCTCGAGTCCCCAGCCAGACTCCGGCATGGAGGAGGAGCTCAATGAGTGGTTGCCAGGCTGAGCTGAGCTGGATAAGCGTGACCTCCAGAAGCACACTTTACAGGCCGAGGGAGCCCAGGCTGGGAAGCTGGCCAGCGGATTTAAGGATGGACTGGAAGATTAAGACTTTGTTCTAGTGCTACTGGCAGAATCATACTTTAGACCACCACAGGGTATCATCGCAGAGAAATGGTGCAGATTCAAGCCTCCTTTGGCCACATGAGAGGGTGTGAGGTGGGAAGGCGAAGGAAATGGTGAGACTTTGCAGTCATCAACTCTCCACATTGTGTGAGAAATACACAAGTGCCTGGACCCTGTAGGCAGCCATCACACAGCTGTGGACACACACAGGCGTGGAGGAAGGAGACACCTGCACAGGGAAGTGCACGCTCCTGTGGGTGGGATGGACGGTGAGCTCCCTGCTCCTGACACTTTTCTCTCCCTGCTCTCCTCTGGGAAGCTGGCCTGGAGAACAGCTACTAAGTACAGACTGGCCTTCTCTCACTTCCTCAAAGAGACAGGTCAAAAAGGCAGCTTCAGAGAGGCATGGCAGAACACAGCAGGGCGGGTGTGGGGGCTGGCTCATGGGCTCCAGGATGCAAGGGATGATTCAAAGGGCCGTGACTCTGGCTCACCACCGCCTGAGTTTCAGTCCAGGCTCCATCTCTTGCCAGCTGAACAGAAAACGTGTGGACTCTTTTTTGGTATTCAGCTATTTTTTAGATGGAGTTTCACTCTTGTTGCCCAGGCTGGAGTGCAATGGCATGATCTCGGCTCACCACAACCTCTACCTCCCGGGTTCAAGTGATTCTCCTGCCTCAGCCTCCTGAGTAGCTGGGATTACAGGCATGTGCCATCATGCCTGGCTAATTTTGTATTTTTAGTAGAGACGGGGTTTCACCATGTTGTCCAAGCTAGTCTCAAACACCTGACCTCAGGTGATCCACCCGCCTCAGCCTCCCAAAGTGCTGGGATTACAGGCATGAGCCACCGTGCCCAGCTTGCATTCAGCTATTTTTATCTGTAAAGTGCTGTTGATCATCTCTAATCCAAACGAGGCTAATATGAGGACTAAATAAGAGAACAGAGGCAGAACAGGAAATTCTATGGATTATGGCAGAGGGAGGGGCAGGGGAGAGGATTAAGGACAACTTCTATGTTCTGACAGTTTCTATAATGTCCAATTTTTTTTTTAAGATGAATGTGTTATTCTAAGTATAACAGTAAAATTTTAAAAAAATTGTGTCATGAACCATACAATTCCAAAAACGATGTCATTTTTCCTGGATTGGATGATTGGTCTCGATCCCATCAGCGGCAGCTAGGGGGAATCCCCAGCTACAGAGTGAAAAAGGCACCCACCAGGTCTCAACTCTCTCATAAGAGGAACACACAGAGATGATCTAAAATTTCAATTACCAACCTTGGCACATTATTCTCTTTTCTTTTTTAAAAAATTTAATTTAAGTTCCAGGATACATGTGCAGAACGTGCAGGTTGGTTACATAGGTAAACGTTTGCCATGATGGTTTACCGCACCTATCAACTGGTCACTTAGGTACTAAGCCCTGCATGTATTAGCTATTTACCCTAATGCTCTCCTTCCCTGCAATCCCCCAACAGGCCCCGGGTACACTATTATCTTAACTGCAGTGAAATTTCAGTTTTGCAATATCTTCATTTCTTGGCAGTAGTAATAGTATTAAAATTGATAATGCTTGTAAGCAATGTCTTCTCCTAGCCCATCTCAGCCTGCAAAAAAGACAGCAGTTCAAAGAGAAACTTCATTAAGAGCTGACAGCATCTGATTTCAGATCCTGAGAGATTTAGGTCCAAACGAAACCTTCAGAACTCAACAGCTGGGCATCCTCCATGATTCAGAGAGAAAAATGCAAACAGAGAGACAAGTAGGGAATGAAGCTTAGAGAAAAGCCAGTACAGCATCATTTGTCTTTGCAAAAAAAATCAAAGACATTGCAGAAAAATTTTTGTCATAATTTTTCCTATGCAGAAAAATACAGAAATGTGAAATGGTGTGGCCGTTTTGGAAAACATTATGGCAGTTCCTCAAACTCTTAAACACAGAGTTAACACATGACGTGGCAATTCCACCTCTTGGTATACACCCGAAGGAACTGAAACAGGCATTCAAACAAACCCTTGTACATCAGTGTTCAAAGCAACACTCTAACCAAAACGTGGAAAAAACCCAAATGTCCATCAACCAATGAATGGATAATAAAATACTGCACATCCACACAAGGGAATACTATTCCGCAATCAAAAGAAATGAAACACTGATACACATGACAACATGGACGAACCTTGAACACGCTGGACTAAATCCGACGTCAGACAGGTGTATATATATGGTTCATTTATACGAAATGTTCAGAATTGGCAAGTCCAGAGGGACAGAAAGTATATTACTTCCAGGGTCTGGGAGGAGGAAGAGTGTGGAATGAATGCTAATGGGTACGGAGTTTCTTTTTGGGGTGATAAAATGTTACTGAATTAGATAATGGCAATGGCTACACAACTTTGTAAATACAGTAAATGCCACTGCATTATATACTTAAAAACTGTAAATTTTATGGTTTGTGAATTATATCTCAACAAAACAAAACGTTAAAAAAAGAAAAAGACCACAGCGGAATATTTGAACAAATAAGCTACAGTTATAGACTGTGACTAAAGCCTGCCCAACTTCTGGTGAAAAACAGTAAGGCTTCAAATGCTCATAGAAATTTATGTCCCTTAAATTTTTTAAAAGAAATATTATTTTTAAAAATTATATAGGTAATCCTTATATATTAGAAAAGGTAGGACCAGGTGCGGTGGCTCACGCCTGTCATCCTAGCATTTTGGGAGGCCAAAGTGGGAAGATCGCTTGAGGTCAGGAGTTCGAGACTAGCCTGGCCAACATGGAGAAACCTTGTCTCTACTAAAAATACAAAAAATTAGCCAGGCATAGTGGCATGCGCCTGTAATCCCAGCTACCTGGAGGCTGAGGCAGAGGCAGGAGGATCGCTTGAGCCTGGGAGGTGGAGGTTGCAGAGAGTCGAGATTGCACCATTGCACTCCAGCCTAGGTGACAGAGCAAGACTCTGTCTCAAAAAACAAAAAAAAAAAAAAAAAAAAAAAGAAAGAAAGAAAGAAAAAGAAATTTTAGGAGAGGATAAACAAAAAAAGAAAATAACTGTCTGTGAGCACATCCCTCCCCAAATTAATCAACAGAAACATTGTAGCATAAGTTTCTACAGATGTTAAAGTGCTCTTACCATTCCAATAGGCAAAATTGGTCCCACCTATAAACATGTACCTACAAGGAAACAAAAGAATACAGTACTTCACTGCGAGCCCACGGCTACAGAGGGCACCCTCCCCTCAGGTGATAAACACTCACAAGTTCACACTCGCCCCATGGGCAAGTATGTCATGGAGGGAGGAAGCCACCGCTTCGGTCTTGATTGTGGAGTGAGGTTGGCCCCAGTGGTCTAGCCAGCCAGTATAGAATTCAGAATTGATCTAAAACGAAAAAACAATGTGGCCCTTAGGATAGACTTATGCCCGTCCAATGCCAGCGCTTCCCTGCAATGCCCCATCTGTGACAGGTGGCAAGGGGGTTGACTTTGCACTGCTTAACCCAGAGCCGGGGGACCAATGAGCACTTTCAATACCAGCAGTGCCAATGTCCAGTCCTCAGGTTCATAGCTAAAGTGAGAGCTCATCTTACACAATCCAAGTATTCCTGAAAAGTGGGGCCTACATTCAAATTTAGATAGCTGATCCCCTGTTTAAACACAGTAGGAAAGTCTTGTTGGGCAAAGAAACTGGACAGCAAAATATTTTTACAGAATAACAGCTCCAAGTTTACCCTTTGTATGAATCCACATTTTGAGATCTCAGGTTGATGTACAATGAGGTAGACTCGACCCGCTATTCTGCAAAGCAGGCCTCAAACACTTCATGGTTTTCTTGGGCACTGCCCTGCCAAGCCTTGGTCTAAAGAACAAAAAAGAAAGCTGGAGCTTCTCGTGAGGACGTCTTGTTTCGGGTTCCAGGAAATAGCTCCACCCAAAGCCTGTGAATGCCGGGTCTGCACCGGTCACTAAAGCAGAGACTCGACTCAGAAAAGGCTGTTTTATAAATAAGACTTGTACACAGGTGGGGCAGTCTGACCTGGTACAGAGAAGGCACAGGGTATTAACCCCTTAAACTAGGCTGAGTGACAACAAGAACAGCAACTTCAGCTGAGGAAGGGAAGAACGGAAAGAGAAGGATCGACGGATTGTCAACACCCGCCTGCACCTGGCCACCATCTCCTCCTCCTAGCAGCCTACACTGTGTGCCATGAAGCCTTGCAATTCAGTGTGGTCAGCAAACCTACATCCTCAAGGCCAGCTGGTTGCTTATTAGAAATGAGACTCTCAGGGCCGGGCACAGTGGCTCACACCCATAATCCCAGCCCTTTGGGAGGCCAAAGCAGGATCATTTGGGGTTAGGAGTTTGAGACAGGCCTGGCCAACACGGTGAAATCTCGAATACAAAAAAATTAGCTAGGCGTGGGGGCGCACCCCTGTAATCCCAGCTACTCAGAGGGCTGAGGCATAAGAATTGCTTGAACCAGGGGTGGAGGCCACAGAGAGCCCAGATGGCATCACTGCACTCTAGTCTGGGCGACAGAGCAATACTCTGTCTCAAAAAAAAAAAAAAAAGGAAATGAGAATCTCAGGCCCCAACCCAGACCCAGCAGATCAAAATTTGCTGTGTTTATGAATCACGTGAGTATTAACAAAATCCCCAAGTGATTTGTAAACACTTTAAAGGTGGAGAAGCTCTGTCACAAAGAGCTGTAAGTTAGCACAGACTTGCTCAGGCCCTGGTCCAGCCATTCACTGGCTATATGACGCTGGCAAGTGGCACAGCTTTCCTGAGCCTCAGTGAAAATGGAGACAGTAACACCACTTATGAGAGTTGCCCTGAGGACCCAATGAGACCAGGAGGCAGGCGGGGGCACACAGCCTGCTGTGTAACAGGCCATCCATGTCGGTGCCCAGTCTGTTCCAGCCCAGCGCGGGAGCTCAGATTCAAACAGGTACGTTGTTTCTGCTGTCGTTCACATGCCCAGAATGGCCATGACTCCACAATCCCATTAACTGTTGACCCCAGAGCCAAAACCACGAAGGGCCTGCTCCCCAGTTTCAGCAGCATGTAACCTCTCTCTCCTAACAGCTGCAATGAAGTTATACGAGCCAAGAGTCTCTCCACATCTCACCCTCAATTCTTACCAAGGGTCCTTTGGGCTCACACTTCCTCTGGATTTGGAAAGCATCTGTGATGTTGCTGCCTGAAAATTGTAAGGGAGAAGGTAGGTCAGTCATGGAAATGACAAGAAGTTAAATAACAAGAGCCCTTCGTGGGACTTGGGCCTGAAGCCCTGCTACAGTCGGAATGTTGCTGTCCCCCCAAAATTCTCACGTGGGAACTTAACCCCCAATATGATAGTATTATGAGGTGAGGCCACTGGAAGTGATTGGATCATAACAGCTCCACCCTCCTGCATGAGATTAGTGCCCTTATAAAAAGGCTCCGGCCTGGTGTGGTGGCTCATGCCTGTAATCCCAGCACTTTGGGAGGCCAAAGCGGGCAGATCACCTGAGATCAGGAGTTCGAGACCAGCCTGGCCAACATGGCGAAACTCCTTCTCTAGTAAAAATACAAAAATTAGCCAAGCGTAGTCCCAGCTACTCGAGAGGCTGAGGCAGGAGAATCACTTGAACCTGGGAGGCAGAGGTTGCAGTGATCCAAGATCGTGCCATTGCACTCCAGCCTGGGCGATAGAGCAAGACTCCATCTCAAAAAATTTTTAAAATAATAAATAAATAAATAAACAAACAAATACACAGAGGTTCAAGGGAGCTTCCTGGACACATGAGGACACAGCAGGAAGGCATAAGACCATCTTTGAAGCAGACAGTAAGCCCTTCCCAGACACTGAATCTGCTGGCATCTTGATTTTGGACTTCCCTCCCTCTAGAAGTGTGAGCAGTAAATTTCTTTTGTTTATAAATAATAACTCAGTCTAAGGTATTTTGTTACAGCAGCCAAAACTGACTGAGGCAGGCCTCTGTCCCTTCCCACACCCATGGGCTGGAATACTTCCAAGCGAGCTTCAGACTGGACCCATCAGAGGATGTGCATGGACCACAGAATGTTGCTTCTCTCTGAGGAGGTCCCCGGGGCTTTTCCTGTCTGCACAGGAGTTCCCTTCGCAGGCCTGTCTTCTTTATCTGTGCTTCCCCCAGGCCTGGACACATATCTTATGTGTTATCTCTTCACAGGAACATCTGGTTGACCTGGAGGCACCCCACAGGATGAGCCTGGTTTGAAGATACTTACAGCTTCTGTAATACCACAGACGACAGTGCCACAAGTATTTGCCAGTTAATTAACACATCAAAGGGATGTGGGTGCTCTCATTGTGTTTACCCCTGAATAATGGAACAAACTCTGGATTCTAATTTGTACATCAACCATTCCATACCACTTGCTCTCAATTTTCCCCTATGAAATATCCCAATAGAGCGTCTTATCTTGCCTCTAGTGTCTTCTATTGTCCCTTCTTCCTCTAAAATGAAGAATTTCTCCACAGAGAAGGAATGGGCTGCCACGCATTGGGGAAAGAGGAAGCATGAGCACTACCCACGCCCACTCAAGCAGAGGACGCCCTGGCCCCACACTTCATGACCCCGTTCCCACAGCAGGTATCCCAGGGTGGACACGGATGCAGCCAAGACCCTCTGATAACCGCTTGCTCTGAGATGGGGCTTTAGCTTCTCTGTAAGGCCAGCTTTCAGGACAGAATATGCTGATGGAGAAAGAGCAGAATCTTATCAGATGCCTTTCTCGCTATTAAGCACTAGGCGGCATTCAGATCTTTAAACACTGTTCTCCTGAGACCCACCACCCCAGACAATACCCCTCTTCCACATAAAGCAATGAAGCTGGCAAAAGCCTCAGACTGGAGGGCCCATCTGCCCCAGGCACCCTGGCCTTGTGGTACTCTATTCTCCAACCCCCAGCAGTGACAGTCACACTGCCACCTCACATACAAATTATGCTTACCACACATTCATAATCACTTTCAATTTCTTCCTCCCAACAGAAAAATCCTGAGCTTTTTTCATCACTGCGATGGGAAGCCTCACCAACGCAGGAGGAAACTGGCATGTCATTTCCTCTGTGGCGCTTTGTATTAGGTTGCTGCAAAAGTAATTGTGGTTTTTGCCATTTTTTTTTTTAAAAGGCAACGACTGCAATCACTTTTGCACCAACCTAACCAACCTAATAGATGAGTCCTTTTATCACCAAATGCTCTCAAAACATTCCACTCACTTAAGGTCAGTTCTTCTCTTTATTGATAAGGTAGAAGAACCTCTCTAAAAATGTGACTCTAGACCAGGCATGGTGGCTCACGCCTATAATCCCAGCATTTTGGGAAGCCGGGGCAGGTGGATCACGTGAGGTCAGGAGTTTGAGACCCGCCTGGCCAACATGATGAAACCCCGTCTCTACTAAAACCACTACAATTAGCCAGGCATGGTGGCGCATGCCTGTAATCCCAGCTACTTGGGAGGCTGAGGCAGGAGAATGCTTGAACTTGGGAGGCGGAGGTTGCAATGAGCTGGGATCATGTCATTGCATTCCAGCCTGGGTAACAAGAGCGAAATTCCACTTCAAAAAAAAAGTGACACCAGGCTAATTTCCTCATTTCAGTCTTCTGTACATCCCTCTCAAGAGAGGCAAGCGATGGCCGTGCAATGTGCGTGAAGTGCCTTATACCTCAGAGGGAAGAGCAGCAGGGGCTTGATGCTACTCAAGGAACTGGTCCTTTTTTTTTGTAAGTATCTTTTTTTTGAGACCGCGTTTTGCTCTGTTGCCCAGGTTGGGATGCAGTGGCACAATCACAGCTCACTGTAGCCTTGAACTCCTGGGCTGAAGTAATCCTCCTGCCTCATTCTCCTGAGTAGCTAAGACTACAGGTACTTCCCACCACGCCGAGCCTGTAACTTTTTATTCTGCAGTAATTTCAAACTTCTAGGACATCATAAGAATAGTACCAAAAAACTCTCACATCCCTTCACCTAGATTTCCCAATTGTTAGCATTTTACTAGATTTACTCTATCAGTTTCTTTACAAAAATATATATTTTTCTGAGCCATCTGAGAATAAACTGCAGATGTGATGGCCCTTTGTCACGAAACACTTCGGTGTTTATTCTTTAAGATCAAAGGCATTCTTTAAATAAGCACAATACACTTATAAAAATCAGGAAATTACACTGATACAATACTATAATCTAATCTACAGACTTTATTCAAAGATTGCAATTGTCTCAATAATGCCTTTCATAGCCGCCCCCCGCCCCGCACCAAAAAAAAAGTCCAGTCAGTCCTTTAGCTGCTGATCTGGTTTGGATCTGTGTTGGATCTGTGTCTCCACCAAATCTCATGTGGAACCGTAATCCCCAGTGTGGGAGGTGGCCTGGTGGGAGGTGACTGGACCCTGGGGGCAGAGGTTTTGTGAATGCGTTAGCACCATCCCCTCAGTGCTGTTCTCCTGATAGTTAGTGAATGAGTTATGAGATCTGGTTGTTTAAAAGCCTGCAGCACCTCCCCTTCTCTCTTCCTCCTGCTCTGGTCATGTAAGACGTGCCTGCTGTCCCTTTGCCTTCTGCCATGATCGTAAGTTTCCTAAGGCCTCCCCAGTCTCCGGTATTCATTTATAGCAGTGCAAGAATGGACGGATATAGCTGTCACATCCTTTATGAAAGCCACTCTCCTAAATGAAGACTCTCTTAACATTACTTAGGCCAGAAGCATCCTAACCACATTGCCCGCCCATCTGTAACTTTCACTTACAGCAACCCCACAGTTTACACAGAACCGCGTAAGGAATCTGGCTAGGCAGCTTTTGTAGCATCTGCCAAACCACCTCCAGCCCTGACAGTTCATCGTGTTCTCAGTTACGCAGAAAGATAACAAGTGTAAGGTAAGTTCCCAGCCAGTGGCTGACCTCAAAGTTGGCTGCAGCCAAGACACAGCCCCAAGTGTCCTGCCAAGAGGGGAGGACAGGGAGGGCCGAAATAGCAGAGAAGCACGCCCCAGACACAGCCAAAAGGTGACTGCCTCAAGGGAGAGTTTCTCCCAGCTGGAGCCTCCCGCCCGTTTCTCCATCTTGGGTGGGCCAGCCCAGCCCCTGAGACAGCAGTACTCCATGTTCCAGCCAGCTCCACCAGTGCTGAAAATGCAGCTACCCTGGAAGCTCTTGGCCTACAGATGACCTGTTACTGAGGGGTGCAAATATTCTATGCCATTTGTCCCTTGAAAAAGGAAAACGTGAAAAATCTCAGTCTGCCCACGACACTTAAAACAAGTACCCAGAGTGACTGAATGAGTAAAAAGCTGATTTTAAGCTGCAATTTCTGTTACCACAAACACCCACCTGTTCCGAAGTCCACTGTGGCATAGAGGCCCTGCAGGGCCCCACACTGCAAGAACTTCTCATGTGCTCCGTCAGTGGTGAACAGAACCACGTCGTCCCCCAGATGGTGGCGAAAGCGCTTCTGCAGGAAGCGCAGGTAGTCAAAATCACAGGCGAAGTAGCTGCCATATTCATTTTCCACCTGTGAGTGAAAAAAGAGCAGGGAAAAATGAGGAGATCTCGATGGAGCCATCCTAATGCAAGCTTTTGTGTGGGGAAGCTATCTGAGCATCTGCTAAGATGGCAAGGCTTAGTGATTGCCAGAAAAATTTCCTTCACTCAGACCTCAAAACTGACTAAAAAAAACCCCAACAATTCAGCATAAAAGTTTACCTCCTATGAACCCTCTCCCACCATTGAGAAATAAGAAAACAAAAAACCAAAAAAATGCCAAACTGGTGTTCAGATTGTAGTGGTATTCTTCCCTAAAATGGAAAGTAGATCCTTTAAACATCACATAAATAATACCTTCCCATGGCAGAAATGCTAGGAAAATGAAAAGAAAATGGAAAAAGTGTCCCTTAATTCCACTGCCCAGAGGTAATCGCTGCAACCATTTTGGTATACAGCTAGATTTACACAGACACACACACTCCCCAAATATATACAAATAATATACAGCAGTGTTTTCTTTCCTCAAAACTGGCATCATATTATATGCACCACTTGTAATGCTGTTTTCCCTTAATACACTATGCAAAATCTCCATGGCAATGAGAAGGGTGAATGCCGGGGACAGGTGCACCATATTTATTTGACATGCTGTCAAACACACACCTGTGTTCAGTTTGTGCTCAATAACATCAGTGGTTCTAAACCAGGAGCTCTTTGGTCCCACAGGGGACATTTGGCTGTGTCTGGAAATGTCTGTGGTTAACACAGCTCAGGGGAAGTGCTCATGGCATCCAGTGGGTAGAGGCCCAGGGATGCTGCTGGACATTCCACAGTGTATGGGGAAGCCCCATGATGAAGAACGATCAGGTGCAACATGGCAACAGTGCTGGGGGTGGGGGGGGTCCCTGCTCTGAAGCATGCATTCCCAGTGAAGTGAGTAGCATCCCTGAGGGGGTAAACACTGCTGCTTGGGGGATAAAAAATATTATTCTTTATTTATATAAAACATATATATACACAGCAAATAAACCAATACACAATATCTCAGGTATTAAAATTTCATGGTGAAGAGAAGGCAATTAGAAAAAAAGTTTAAAAGAGATCCTTGGTGGCAGTGATGAAAAAAAAAGGTTAAGAAACATTGCTCTCAAGCAATAAAACAAATGAACTTCAGCTCTACCCAATACGACAATCTTAGGAATATAATCTCAAGCGGAAGTACGACACTGAAAAATACAGTACAATCCCCTTTAGAGAAAATTCAAAACAATCAAAACCAAACTAGAAAGTCTAAGTACACACATAGGCGGTAAAAGTATAAAGAGAAGCAAAAACCCAATGGACATAAAAGTCAGGACAGTGGGATGAAATGGTGTATGATCAGGGACACCCGGGAAGCTTCTAGGGCACTGGCCACGTGCTGCTTCCTGACCTTGGTTGGTGGTTATGTGGGTGTCCACAGCACAGTGATTCATTATACTGCATATTTATGTATGTATGCTACGTTTCATTTACAAAATTAAAAAAAAAATACTCAACCATAAAATTTTAACCTGCACATAATACAAAACAAATATTTGTGATCCTGGGAATACGTGATCTTTAAACATAAGCACAAGAAACTGTGAGCCCCAGAAAAGAGGTGCTTAGCCTGAGTGGCTGGGAGAGACTGTCAAGGAAGGTTCCTTGGAGGGACAGCCTGAGGTAGATCTAGAAGAAAAGCCTCTGAGTTTGGGAAGGGAATGGGTAGAGGGCATTCCTACATATTTGACCTCACCAGCAGCTCAAGTTCATCCATGTGCAGAGTTGGAGAGTAGGGAAAGAATGGTGAGTGTTGAAAATGAACTAAATGTCACCGTCATTATCTGCACAGTCCTGCCTCCCAAATGGTTTCATGAATGATCATTCTCTCAGAGAGGATCCCTCTGACAATACTTTCATATTTTGGCTTCAAGAAGTAAAACAGACTGTAGCATGCATGCCCAGGACAGAGACTTCACTGGTCATGAAACCATCCTGGAAGAGGAAGTATTTGCTGCTTACACAGAGTAGAAAACTTCCATTGATGAGTCCCGTGAAAGTTCCTTTTGCAGTAATTTAGGTAAATGCTAAGAAAAGCTTTGTAACTGGCAAGGTTTTCTCCTCCCTCTTTTGTAAGTGCTACTTACATGACTGTCTCCTTTTTATCATTTGGCTGTCAAGAAGTTCAGAGCTAAAGATCTTAAAAGTGGTTCCAGCAACTAAATGGGCTCACCCCTCTGCACCTCATGTTCTCTTCTGCTCTTCCCCAAGTCCCAACCTATTGTCTTGCTTTTTCAGGTCTTATTTATGCATTGTCATCATTGTATCACATACTCTAAAATAAATAGGCTTGTAAAAAATGCATACACATAATTTGGTTCCGTTGTGAGAGAGAGAGAAAAGCACAATTGCAAGGCAGCTTAGAGTCCTAGTCACGGGCACGGCTGGCAAAGACCCAACTGTCTACATGCAAATCTGAGCTCTGCCACTTCCTATTCGTGGGACTCCACCTGTAAAGTGTACCTACCTCGCTGGGTTATCATGAGGATTAACTGAGTCAGTCCATGACTAGAAATTTGCACAGATCTGGCATCTAGTAAGTGCTCAAAATGCTAGCAGCTAAGACTCTAGTCAAGTTCTATGTTACTACCAATTAGGAAAAAAAGAGCTGTGTGAAGGCTGGCGGTGGGCCAAACACACAAATGAGAAGGCTTGAAAAACCCATAGAAAAAGTCATGGTTAGCTTCAGAGGGAGACTGATGTTTCTAGAGCAGGAGTCAACACACTTTTTAAATAGAACACCAGGCCGGGTGTGATGGCCCACGCCTGTAATCCTAGCACTTTGGGAGGCTGAGGCAGGTGGATCCCTTGAGGTCAGGAATTCGAAACCAGCCTGGTCAACATGGTGAAACCCATCTCTACTTAAAAAAAAAAAAAAAAAAAAAATTAGCCAGGTGTGGTGGCAATGGCCTGTAATCCCAGCTACTTGGGAGGCTGAGGCATGAAAATCGCTTAAACCCAGGAGGCAAGGCTGCAGTGAGCCAAGACTGCGCCACTGCACTCCAGCCTGGGTGACAAGAGTGAGACACTGTGTCAAAACAAACCAACAACCGCCAGAGAGTAAATATTTTAGGCGTTGAAGCCACAGAGGTCTCCATCTCAACGACTCAATTCTGCCACTGTAGTACAAAAGCAGCCACAGACAATAAACAGTGTGGCGATTCCAGTATACCTTTCCTTACAAAAATATGTAGGTGGCGGTCATAATTTGCAGGTCTTTGTTCTAGAGTAACTGTCTCCATCCTGTAAGCTCCTTAAGCACCAGAGACTTTATTTATTTATTTTTATTTTATATATATATTTTTTATTGCACTTTAGGTTCTGGGGTACATGTGAAGAACATGCAGGATTGTTGCATAGGTACATACATGACAATGTGGTTTGCTGCCTCCATCCCTATCACCTATATCTGGCATTTCTCCCCATGTTATCCCTCCCCAACTCCCTACCCCCTGCTGTCCCTCCCCTAGTCCCTCACCAACAGACCCCAGTGTGTGATGCTCCCCTCCCTGTGTCCATGTGTTCTCATTGTTCAACACCCACCTATGAGTGAGAACATGCGGTGTTTGATTTTCTGTTCTGGTGTCAGTTTGCTGAGAATGATGGTTTCCAGGTTCATCCATGTCCCTACAAAGGACAAACTCATCGTTTTTTATGGCTGCACAGTATTCCATGGTGTATATGTGCCACATTTTCCCTGTCCAGTCTATCATGGATGGGCATTTGGATTGGTTCCAGGTCTTTGCTATTGTAAACAGTGCTGCAATGAACATACGTGTGCATGTGTCTTTATAACAGAACGATTTATAATCCTTTGGATATATACCCAGTAATGGGATTGCTGGGTCAAATGAAATTTCTATTTCTAGGTCCTTGAGGAATCGCCACACTGTCTTCCACAATAGTTGAACTAATTTACACTCCCACCAACAGTGTAAAAGTGTTCCAATTTCTCCACATCCTCTCCAGCATCGGCTGTCTCCAGATTTTTTAATGATCGCCATTCTAACTGGTGTGAGATGGTATCTCAACGTGGTTTTGATTTGCATTTCTCTAATAACTAGTGATGAGCATTTTTTCATATGTTTGTTGGCCTCATATATGCCTTCTTTTGAAAAGTGTCTGTTCATGTCCTTTGCCCACTTTTGAATGGGTTTGTTTTTTTCTTGTAAATCTGTTTTGGTTCTTTGTAGATTCTGGGTATTAGCCCTTTATCAGATGGGTAGATTGCAAACATTTTTTCTCATTTTGTTGGTTGCCGGTTCACTCTAATGATTGTTTCTTTTGCTGTGCAGAAGCACTGGAGTTTAATTAGATCCCATTTATCTATTTTGGCTTTTGTTGCAAATCCTTTTGGTGTTTTAGTCATGAAGTCCTTGCCTAGGCCTATGTCCTGAATGGTTTTGCCTAGGTTCTCTTCTAGGGTTTTTATGGTGTTAGGTCTTATGTTTAAGTCTTTACTCCATCTGGAGTTAATTTTAGTGTAAGGTGTCAGGAAGGGCTCCGGTTTCTGCTTTCTGCACATGGCTAGCCAGTTTTCCCAACACCATTTATTAAACAGGGAATCCTTTCTTCACTGCTTGTTTTTGTCAGGTTTGTCAAAGATCAGATGGTTGTAGACGTGTGGTGTTGCCTCAGAGGCCTCTGTTCTGTTCCATTGGTCTATATCTCTGTTTTGGTACCAGTATCATGCTGTTTTGATTACTGTAGCCTTGTAGTATAGTTTGAAGTCGGGTAGCGTGATGCCTCCAGCTTTGTTCGGCACCAGAGACTTTTAAAGTTGCTGATCTTCCAAGTAGGTATAAATAGGCTTATTACCTCATGATGAATGCCCGGTTAATTGGATAAAGTTGTGGGTGGAAGGTCGTCCACTCCTAATTATCTTCACCTTGGATTTATCAATGGCTTTAGTTTTTTCAGGTACAAATTGAGATAAACATCCACATTTGCAAACCATCATAGGTGGCACTGGCTCAGCTAATCCCCACAAAAGAGAAACATCTGCATATCTGTCTGAATTATGAGGAGAAATAAGGGCCCAGGCCTGGCTTCCTGCATCTGTAACACAGCAGTGTTGAGGGTCCTAAATGTTCTCAGACAGGGATTTGAGCCTTCTGGTCTGACTCATTTTTACCCTGGCTGCAAACACGTAGCTCCTCCCTGACCATCTCAAACTCTCTGAGCACACAGAGAGAAAATCAACATAAAGAATTGAGTAAAGCCATCATTTTCTACCCTTCAACAGGAATTAAGACAGAGACAGAAATCAGCTTGGACATAAATCTTTAATTTTTGAGACAGAGTCTCACTTGGCTGCCCAGGCTGCAGTGTAGTGAGTGGTGTGATCACAGCTCACTATAGCCTCAATCTCCCAGGCTCAAGCAATCCTCCTGCCTCAGCTGAATGGCTGAGAACACAGGTACATGCTACCTACCATACCCAGCTAACTTTTAAATTTTTTGTAGAGATGGAGTTTCACTATGTTGCCCAGGCTGGTCTTGAACTCCTGGGCTCAAGAGATCCTCCTGCCTCAGCCTCCCAAAGTGCTGGGATTACAGGCATGGAGCCACTGTGCTTGGCCTTTTTACAGAAATCTTTACACCTAGAAATACTGCCTACAAATCCCCCAGTTCCTTCTTATCAAGCCAATTGGCTTCTATTCCATTCCAGAGCCGTTTAGTGGGTGTGTGACATGCGCAAATGCAGGATGTGCCCTCATGGCTGCCAGGCAGAGGTGCAGGGAGCCAGGAGACTAGAGGCACAGTGTGTCAGGGATGAAACTGCTGCCACGTGTGCTTCACAAAACGAGGTGCCAGTGACAGTTCTGAAAGTCCTACCAAAGCCAATGATGTCAACTGGGCCAGCTTCTGGACAGAGGGAACACACGTAGGAACTGTGTCTCAGAAGGCAAGTAGGAAACCATGAAAGATGATGCACAAAGGATTTTTAACGCTATGCAAAAATGCTCATGACAAAGAATGAAGCCAAAAAAAAAAAAAAAGCCACGCAGAAAATAGGTCACACGGAATGAACTTACTCTGTAAAAAAGAAGAAAAAAAAGGCATAAAAAATTTTCAAGGAAACTCCCCAAATAGGAAGAGCTTTGCTGTGGCTCCTGAGGTTTGAGTAACAATTATGTTTTTTCTGCTTTCTTATGTCTCTCTATATGTGTTTATTTTGTAAACAAAGTGCAAAAATGATTAGGTGGGATTCCAGTGCGTGGTGATGGGGAGAGGATGAGGAGGAGGAGGTGAGAGTCACCTGGCAGGACCCATGGTCAAGTTAAAGTCATCTGAGGTTACTAGGGACGGACACAGAAGAAATTCTCCCAGTCAACTTCACTCTCCTCTGCAGAATTAATACCTGACCACACTTTTCATGGCATTTCCAAAACCAAAGGGGCAGAAAGTTGTGAGTAGAAATTGAAAGTGGTTCAAAGAAAAGCAGAGACTGAAAATAAGAGGGCATAAAAAGAGGGTTTGCACCTAAGACCAAGAGAGAGGAAGACACAGCCATGCAGAGCAAAGACGCACCCAAGGTTCAGAGCTGATATCTTCATGGAGGAAAATGTCGTTCCTATTAGCTTCACCAGTACGGCCTCAAGACAGTAAGACAGGGGCATGAGAGACGACTCATACATCCCTCTGTAAGCAACAACCTGGCCTCTTCCAAGAAGACATCTCCTCCCACCATGAAGCCTCAGAACAGATACCCTGGCCAGTGCAGCCCTCTCAGCACCTCTGTCCACCTACACTTGAAAGGCAAGGGAGTGTCCACACTCCCGCCCTACCATGACCCATCCCCACAAGCTGCCTACAGTGCTGTTCATAAGAAGGAAGCCTAGCTCATGCTCCTCCCCTAGGGAGTGCCACTCTGCATCCCCGGGATGTCCAGGATGCAGCCACTTTTACATAACTTTACTCTTTTCCATAAAAGCATCCTTGGTAATGGCCAGGCACCGTGGCTTATGCCTGTAATCCCAGCACTTTGGGAGGCTGAGGCAGGTGGATCACCTGATCTCAGGAGTTCGAGACCTGCCTGGTCAACATGGTGAAACCCTATCTCTACTAAAAATACAAAAAAAAAATAGCCAGGCTTTGTGGTGCACACTTGTAATCCCAACTACTTGGGAGGCTGAGGCAGGAGAGTTGCCCGAACCTGGGAGGTGGAGGTTGCAATGAGCCGAGATCGTGCTACTGCACTCCAGCCTGGCCGACAGAGCAAGACTCTGTCTCATAAAAACCCCAAAACAAAACAACGAAGAAACCTTTACTCTTTTCCGTAAGAGCACCCTTGGTCATGGCTGGGCACAGTGGCTCACCCCTATAATCGCAGCACTTTGTGAGGCCAAGACAGGCAGATCACCTGAGGTCAGGAATTTGAGACCAGCCTGGTCAACATGGTGAAACCCATCTCTACTAAAAATACTAAAATTAGTTGGGTGTGGTGGCATGCACCTGTAATCCCGGCTACTTGGGCGGCTGAGGTGAGAGAATCGCTTGAACCTGGGAGGCGGAGGTTGCAGTAAGCTGAGATTATGTCGCTGCACTCCAGCCTGGGCAACAGAGTGAGACTGTGTCTCAAAAAAAAAAAAAAGCATCCAATGGACACAGTTTTATGTTTCATCTAAGAAGGAATTTTACCAACACCAAAAACTGTTGATGTTCAGTGTACCCCACAGTATATCAGTCTTTGCAGAGAGCCAAGAACACAGGGAAGGAGAATGGGGCAGGAAGCAAGAGATGAAACGTAACAGCCCCAATTGACCACATCCTTTTCCACTCCAGGGTTATCTGACTGCTGAGGCAGTGCTGATACCAAAGTGTTTCAATCCATGCTGCATGCCTGCCACAGAAAACAATATCGACGGGGAAAGAGAGAGAGAGAGACAGAGAGAGAGGGAGGCAAACTCTGGGATCTGCAGAATTAGGGTGCAATCTTAATTCTGCCACCTGCTGGCTGGGTGACCTTGGCCAAGTCACTTAACTTTTTCAGACTTCCTCACTGAAAAGAGAGGGTGGTTGGAAGAATTGAATGGCATTTATAGGACACACAGCACAAAGCCTGTCACACAGCAGGCATTCAAAAATGGTAATGCCTTCCCGTATGCAATTTGACTAAAGCACTGTCTCTGCCATTACCTTTTAAAGAAACAGACCTTTGAGGCTCATGTCTGCAACACTCCTATCACTTATATAATGTAGATGGAGGGGACCCCCCCAACTCCATCCATGCTCAACTCCAGGGTTACCTGCACTGTTATAACTGGCCCTCCATTCTGATAGAGAAGAGGCTTCATCTTGGGGAGAAGGACTCCCAACCACTTGTCCACAGCTGCCAGGTAATCTGAAAAACAAGAAAAGCTTAACATAAGCTTGTCCAACCCACAGTCTGCGTGCCACATGCAGCCCAGGACGGTTTTGAATGCAGCCCAACACAAAATTGCAAACTTTTTAAAAACATGAGTTTTATGTAATTTTTTTTTTTTAGCTCATCAGCTACCATTAGCGTTAGTATATTTTATGTGTGGCCCAAGACAGTTCTTCTTCCAATGTAGACCAGGAAAGCCAAAAGGTTGCACACCCATGGTTTAACACCATCACACACCCTTTAGTACAAAGAGACACCAATGCAGTCTTATTACACCAGGGCTGGCAGCAGACATCGGGAAATACAAGTCTCGAAAAGTACCTTCTGAAATAAGTGTCTCATAAAAGTTGTCCCTTGGCTGGGCATGGTGGCTCATGCCTGTAATCCCAGCACTTTGGGAGGCCGAGGTGGGTGGATCACCTGAGATCAGGAGTTTGAGACCAGCCTGGTCAACATGGTGAAACCCTGTCTCTACTAAAAATACAAAAATTACCTGGATGTAGTGGTGGGCACCTGTAGTCCCAGCTACTCGGGAGGCTGAGGCAGGAAAATCGCTTGAACCCAGGAGGCAGAGGTTGCAGTGAGGTGAGATCACACCACCGCACTCCAGCTTAGGCGACAGAGGGAGAGTTTGTTTGTCTCAAAAAAAAAAAAAAAAAAAAAAAAAAAAAGGTATCCCGGATGTAGTTGCCGCCGCAGCTGAGCTCCTCATGGGACAAGGACCAGTGTGCCTGTATCCATCTGCTATGGTTTGAATGTTTGTCCTCTCTGAAACTCGTGTTGAAACTGAAGCCCCAGTGTGGTAGTATTGAGAGGTGGGGCCTTTAAGAAGTGTTGGGTCAGGTGGGGTCAGCCCTTATGAATATATTAATCCATTCATGGATTAATGGATTCATGGGTCATCACAGGAACAGGACTGGTGGCTTTACAAGAAGAGGGAGAGAGGTCTGAGCTAGGACACTCAGCCCCCTCACCATGTGATGCCCTGTGCCCCCTGAAGACTCTGGAGTCCCCACCAGCAAGAAGGGCCTCACCAGATACAGCCCCTCCACCTTGAACTTCTTGGCCTCCATAACTGTAAGAAATAAATGGTTTTCTTTATAAACTACTCAGTTTCAGGTATTCTGTTACAAGCAACAGAAAACAGACTGAGACAATGTCCTTGTCATAGGACACAAAGCCAGGAGCAGAGAACGCATCCAAGCAACGCTTGCTGAATGAAGAAAAGACTGAACAGTGTGCCCTCCTCTCGGTCACAGGAAGGCTTCTTTTTGTGTATAAAATAAAGTTCTAATGAATTATATATTTATACTGTCAAATAATAAAATACATGCCACAGGAATAATAAAAGTACATGCCACATAAAGTTGGCACAAGGATTAAATGAGTTACTACATGTGAAAACACTAATAATATGCTAAGCATGTGAGACACGAGGGTACTAGAGTGAGACAAGAAAGAAAATCTTCATTTACAAACTGCTCTGTAAAAGTGGACAAGATATAGAAGGCACTGCAGCTACCAAGCAACCCAATGACACCCCCCAGAAACTGTCATTTTGTTTCTATTTCTTTTTTTGAGACAAAGTCCCTCTCTGTTGCCCAGGCTGGAGTGCAGTGGTGCAGTCAATCATGGCTCACTGCAGCCTCAACCTCCCAGGCTCAAGCAATCCTCCCACCTCAGCCTCCCAAGTAGCTGTGACTACAGGCACATGCCAGCACATCTGGCTACTTTTAAAATTTTTTATAGAGATAGGGTCTTGCTAAGTTACCTAGGCTGGTCTCGAACTCCTGGGCCCAAGCAATCCCTCCACCTTGGCATCCCAAAGCGATGGGATTACAGGTGTGAGCCACCGTGCCTGGCCTGTCATTTTGATTAGCTAGATGCTACCATTGGCTGTGGAATATGCTAAGTAAATAGGAAGAGAAAGCATTGAAGTCAGTTGGTCAACCACAAACAGGGCTCAATGCCAATTCAGAGAATTACCAGTTTATCAGTAAGATCTGGTTAAGTAGTTTAAAGCCTAATTTCCTAGAGGTTTAGTTTGGTGCTATGCACTGGACAGTGATAAATACTCAGACTTTCACTAAACTTTCAGAAGTATTTATGCAGAAGTACCCCAGCCTTCAAAATACCTGCGCCTTTTGATATACACTGTTGAAGCTTTTTTTTTTTTTTTTGAGATGGCATCTCAGTCTGTCCCCAGGCTGGAGTGTAGTGGCGTGATCTTGGCTCACTGCAACCTCTGCCTCCTGGGTTCAAGTGATTCTCCTGTCTCAGCCTCCCGAGTAGCTGAGACTACAGGCGCCTGCTACCATGCCTAGCTAATTTTTTGTATTTTAGTAGAAATGGGGTTTCACCATGTTGGCCAGGATGGTCTTGATCTCCTGACCTCATGTTCTATCCGCCTCGGCCTCCCAAAGTGCTGGGATTACAGGCATGAGCCACCACACCCAGCCAGCTTTTTTTTTTTTTTGAGACGGAGTCTCACTCTGTCCCCCAGGATAGAGTGCATTGGTGCCATCTCGGCTCACTGCAACCTCTGCCTCCCAGGTTCAAGTGATTGTCTGCCTCAGCCTCCTGAGGAGCTTGGATTACAGGCGCTCACCACCACGCACAGCTAAGTTTTTGTATTTTTAGTAGCAACAAGGTTTCGCCATGTTGGCCAGGCTAGTCTCCAAACTCCCGACCTCAGGTGATCCACCCACCTCAGCCTCCCAAAGTGCTGGGATTACAGGCATGAGCCACCGTGCCCAGACTGAAGCTTTTTATAAATCCTCTCAAGACATCTATAACAACTTACCTGGGTCGGAAGAGCGGAGAAGAATAGACTCTTTCTCTAGCAGCCAGGCAGGTAATCCCCCCTAGGTCAGGGAAAACAAGCCATTAAAGTGTCCATTCCATGAAGGGAGCTCAGAGGAGATAGAAATTACTATTAGCAGTTATGGAAAAGAATAAAAGCTTCAAGGGACAAGGGGTATTTGAACTGGGCTTTTTGGTTTATAACTTGCAGAGAAATTAGAAATTGGAATATAGTATGATTAAGATCACTCTGCAGGAATGCAGTGTTCTGAGGGCCAAAGCCCTTATAAAGATTGTTCCTTTTAATTTCACAACTACCCTGTGAGGTTGACAGAGAAGACACCATCGACTGCTTCTTAGAGACAAGCAAACTGAGTTATGTGAGTGAGAGACCGTGTCCCGACCCTGGCCTGCTTCTCTGTTTCTCTCTGGCTGGGCATCTTGCCAAGGTAAAAGACACCGGTGCTGGGTACAGTCCCAGGCTCCATGCCATCTGGAATGCAGTTTTGCTTTCATTCCCTTTGCCCCAGAGCTGCTGCCTGCCAGCTCCGACACACCAGGCCATCAGAGCTCAGGCCAGCCTCACTCACCATTTCCCACTCTGCACAGATGTAGGGGCCAGGCCTCAGGATAACCAGCAGTCCCAGCTCATGAGCCAGCCGAAGAAAATATTCCACATCATGCTCCTCAGAAAACTGGTACTGTCCTGGGCAGGGCTCATGAAAGTTCCAGGGCACATACCTGCCAAGACACACACAGCCCCTTCTGGGATACTTGGCAGAGTTGAGAAGGAGGATGGGTGGGGAAGGGGCCTCTTGAGGCTAACGCATGGATAAGAGGGAGAAGGAGCTTTGGAAGAAAAATTATCCAAGGCTGGGCACAGTGGCTCAGGCCCCTAATCCCAGCACTCTGGGAAGCCACGGTGGGCAGATGGCTTGAGCCCAGGAGTTTGACACCAGCCTAAGCAACATGGTGAAACCCTGTCTCTACAAAAAATTAGCTAGGGTCGCATGCCTGTGGTCCTAGTTACTCTGGAGGCTTGAGGTGGAGGTTTGCTTAAGCTGAGGAGGTTGAAGCTGCAGTGAGCTGTGATTGCACCACTGGACTCCAGACTGGATGACAGAGTAAGACTCTGTGTCAAAATAAAGAAAAGAAAAATTATCCAGAATTTGGACATAAGGCAAAAGGGCGACTGCATTTCCTATCCATGTTACAATGGAGGACTGCCCAATGGGCCCACCAAGGCTCCTTTCATCCTCCAGGGGAAGTTTGACTTAGTATTTACTATTGATTAAGGGAAAAACTTTGAAGTTACAGATTAATTTGTAGATTACTGCCTGGGAGAGAAACAAATGATTATTGTCATACAGAGAAGACAACTCCAAAGGTTACTCTTTCATTCACTGCCCTGTATGATATTAACCAGCTTTATCTCTAAAGATAACTTTATTTGAACATGACTTTCCTGACTGACTATAAACCTCCCTTCCTCAAATTCTTCTTTGAATTAGCTTTACCATCTGGCTAGTTTTCTCGGTAATAAGTTAAATGAATTTTTTAAAACTTTTATTTTGGGTTCAGGGGGACATGTGTGGGTTTGTTATACAGGTAAACTGTGTGTCATGGGGTTTGGTGTACCGATATTTAGTCACCCAAGTAATATGCCTAGCACACGATATGTATATTCACCTCCTCCCACCTTCCACACCCTCAAATAAGCCCCGTTATCTGTTGTTCCCTTCTTTGTGTCCATATATACTTGATGTTTAGCTCCCACTTATAAGTGAGAACACGGCGTATTTGGTTTTCTGTCCCTGTGTTAGTTTGCTCAGGATAATGGCCTCTAGCTGCATCCATGTTGCTGCAAAGGACATGAGACATGATCTCATTCTTTTTGATGGCTGTGTAGTATTCCACGGTGTATATGCACCACAATTTTTTTATCCAGTTAAATAAACTTCTGACATATGTCCTTTATATATTTGTTTGTAAGTCATGTTTTCAGCTTTTTATGATTACATTTTGCATGGATAATTGAATTGAGGTTCTCTGTGGAAGAGGAAAGAACTAAAAAATCCAGATCTCCTACATAAATTTCTAAACAGTCTGTAGAACAATAAACTCACAGGACATACAGACCGTCCTGTTTGGCAGCCTCGTGGGAGGGGCCTTGTGATGAATTTTCACAGCAGCTCCCAACCTAATCAAATTTGGTGGGGACACTTTTGCAAAGCAACAACAATAACCGAAAACCCCAGAATTAGATGAAAACTAATTCTTATTATATAAAAATTACAGCCGGGCACAGTAGCTCACTTCTGTAATCCCTGCACTCTGGGAGGCCAAAGCAGTAGGATCACTTGAGGCCAGGAGTTGAAGACTACTACGGGAAACACAGTGAGACCTCGTCTCTAAAAAAAAAAAAATCAGCTGGTGTGGTAGCAGTGCCTGTAATCCCAACTACTCAGGAGGCTGAGGTGGGAGGATCACTTGAGCCCACTTTAAGGTTTCGACTGTAAAAAATTGTTTTAATAAATAAAAATAAAAATTATATATGCCTATGTAAGGCTTAGGAAAAATAATATCTTGCTAAAAAGTGGTAAGAGACATACTTCTTTTTTGAAGAAATCATTTTTACTAAGTGTAGGAAAAACTCCAACCCTTACATCCTCTGACAAAAGGTTTTGTCAGGAATCATGTGGCAGGAGGTAAAATGATGAAACCTTCTACCAGCTCCTCTGTCTTCCCACAGACAGCACGGGATACAAAGTGTGACATAAAGGCATCTATTACCATCACAACGCTCTCTTTGACGGCCCTGGGCTGTGTCATTTTGTGTGTGTGTGATCCCATGATTTCAGGGTTCCTTGGAACCGTCTTGGTCTTCAGAACTCAGTGTCAGAATTATAAACAGGTGAACCTGGGTTCACTCTGCTGGTGGCCTTCGAACCAGAATAATGAGCAGGTTCTCCCACACTGTCTATCTTAGGAATCTGCCTCTGGGTTTTCTCACTCCTTATCTTTGAAAAGTTATCAGCAATCCACATCAGCACTGCAAAAGCCAGAGCAGCCAGCCATACCAACTTTCTTCCCAGCTGGTTAGTTACTTTACAACAGCAGAAGAGATGCAGAGAGATAGCTCTGAAGTTATACAATTCTATACCCTGAAGTTATACAATTACCCCAACAGAACCACAAAGCCAAACTTCAGAAATCTACCTGAGGACAAGGCTTATGCTGTTATTGGGGCTCAGAAAACAATACCCCAAAGTATGGCACCTTGGTATGCTGAGTACTTTGAACTAAAGGAGATTAGAAGGCCTTGGGAGCAAATATTCTTTCTCTGACCTTCTCCTGCTCTTCTGTCTCCCACCCCTCCTCCTCCCCTGAAGCAAGTCTAACCAGAATTCCTCTTCCCCAATACGGGTCATAGAAATTAGAACCCCTCTCCCCCAAGGCAAGCCATAAAACCTAGAAAGGTCACCTCTCCCTTCTCCTCCTTGACCCTCATTGCAGAAGGGTCCTGCTCCATCGCCAGAAGGAAGGAATGCTACCCAGAGAGGTAGAGAAGAATCTGAAGAGGGAGGCCTTGTGGGTTCCCACTTCAGTCTACTACTACTAAGTTACAACCTTTCATGGAATCTAAGTGTGAAAAGTTTTCCTTGGGTCTTCTGTTCTGAAGACTCCTATGTCAGGTAAAACTCTGATTCAGGCTGGGCGCAGTGGCTCACACGAGCAATCCCAGCACTTTGGGAGGCTGAGGTGGGTGGATCATGAGGTCAGGGGATCGAGACCATCTTGGCTAACATGGTGAAACCCCATCTCGACTAAAAATACAAAAAAGCTAGTCGGGCATGGTGGCAGGCGCCTGTAGTCCCAGCTACTCAGGAGGCTGAGGCAGGAGAATCGCTTGAACCCAGGAGGCAGAGGTTGCAGTGAGCCGAGATTGCACTACTGCACTCCAGCCTGGGTGACAGAGCAAGACTCTGTCTCAAAACAAACAAACAAAAAAAACCTTTGATTCGATAGATCTGTTATGCTTTTCTCCTGTTAACCTATCTTTTCGTATGACTATAGCCATACCTTATGCTACAGCTGCCTGCACGCCTTCCCTTCCCTTCAAATACTAGCTGAACCTCTGACCAAAGATAGGGCCTTGGGCAAATTTCAGTTTCACCAGCTATAAATGGGGACAATGATACCTCTCTCAAAGAAATGGAATCACTAGTGTAAAGGGCCCTATATCTGGTAAGTGCTCAATCACTGTTACTTCTTTTTGCTTCCCCCGTCCTTTGCCTTTTTAAGCTGTTTATTTAATGATTTCTGATGATAAAATTGAAGATTGCAAGAGTAGTTAATGGTCTGAAGAAGGGCCAGTCCAGCTCATGACAAGCCTCTCCCAGAACATTGCACTGGACTATTTCCCATTTCTAAGCAATAAAATAGCCACCCTGAGGAATACAGTTGTATCCTCTCTCCAGAGTGGGTGTTTAGGTCCAGGTGAGAGCCACGTGCCCTCCTACTTACGTCTGGATGGTGTTCAGACCAGCCATCTTCATCTTCAGCAGCCGGTCCTTCCAGTAGAAGCGGGGCACGCGGGAGTAGTGAATGCTTCCTGAGATGTAGCGAAACGGCTGGCCATCCTTGAGGAAGTGGTCCTGGCTATAGTCAATTTCAAACATCCTCTGGCTGGCATTCTACAGAGCAAGGATGGGGTCACATGAGAACTTCCACCTCCTGCATTTCAGAAGCAGATCCTTTGACAGTGTCAAGTGACTCTCTGCCTCTTTAATTTGTATAACGTGATGATGGAATTAATGCTTGTTTTCTGAGCTATCATACAAACGATTGCTACGCCAGGTCCACCAGGGGTACTCAGGTAAGAGAAATCATCAAAGAGGATCCACATGCAGGATTCCATAAGGCTTAGCTTAGCTTCTAGAGGTCAGCACTGAGCTGATGATCAGTGGCTGAGATGATATCCCACTGTGCTGTTCATAGGGCTCAGAAACATCTCACACACACACACACACACACGTGTGCACACACACACGTGCACACACACCCTTGTGATGGTGACCTGCCTGAGTACTGGATGCACCACAACAGTAATGTCACTCGGATAACCAAAACCCATTCAGAAAATCCTAAGTGTAACATACGGGGCAAAAAGCGATGGATTAAAACTCCAGAGCCCAAATGCCCCATCCTAGGTGTTGCTCTGAATCGGAGTGACCTGGGCAAGTCCCTTCTCTAACCCCACCTCTCTTCATCCATAACTATCCAGGGTATTGGACTAAAGGAACTTTAAGGCAACGTTTTTCCAATTGTGGGCTCTAACATGATTTATGAGTAATAAACTCATTTTTGGTGGCAATAAGCACCTTTTAAAAATGAAAGAATTGTCCAGGCATGATGGTCCATGCCTGTAATCTCAGCACTTTGGGAGGCCAAGGCAGGTGATCACCTGAGGTCAGGCATTCAAGACCAGCCTGGCCAACATGGTGAAACCCCATCCCTACCAAAAATACAAAACTTAGCTGGGCATGGTGGTGCATGCCTGTAATCCCAGCTACGCAGGAGGCTAAGGCACGAGAATCCCTTGCACCTGGGAAGTGGAGCTTGCAGTGAGCTGAGATCATGCCACTGCACTCCAGCCTGGGCGACAGAGCAAGACTCTGTCTCAAATAAATAAATAAGAAAGAATGGTAGGCACGGTTGCTTATGATTGTAATCCTAGCACTCTGGGGAGCCAAGACTGGAGGATCACTTGAGCTAAGGAGTTCAAGACCAGCCTAGGCAACACAGCAAGGCCTCATCTCCACAAAAAAAAAAAAAAAAGTCAGGCATGGTGGCACATGCCTATGGTCCCAGCTACTTGGGAGGCTGAGGTGGGAGGATTGTTTGAGCCCAGGAGGTTAAGAATGCAGTGAACCACGTTGATGCCACTGCACTGCAGCCTGGATGACACAGCAAGATACTGTCTCAAAAAAACAAACACACAAAAAAGGCAAGAAAGAAAATAGAGTATATTACATAAAGTATTACTTTATAAACCTTTTGTTATATACACATATGTAGAACTGTATATATATGCATGTATATTTGGTTGCAATGAAAGATTTATTTCTATCAAGCAAAAATTTAAGAAACACTGTTTTGGGGTCACTTCAGGAGCTAAAATGCTAAGATTTTGAAAGGCAAGACCTCAACGGGTGGTGGGGGTGGGGTTTCGGCTGTTAAACCGAGAGGAACACTGCCCTCTGGTGGAGAAGGCAGCAACAGGCCACAGGTGCCAACAGAACCAGGGTTTTAAGAAACCAACCGATTAGTGCTGTGATGGGTCAGATTCCTTGTGCGTCTTTAGGCTTTCAGAGGTCACAATCTAGCTTTAGTCACAGTAGCATCATAATCCATGGTGGCTTTGAAGCTATATTTGGAAACAATTGTGGCAGCATGAGTCCTAGATCACATGAAGTCCAACTGGGGAGGTGAAGTTAAACAGCTCAGAGAAACATTCATAGAGGCAAATGGAGAGCTTTACTGTACGTGAATTAATCTCAATAAAGCTAAATAAACACAAACTAATTTAAGAATCATTTTTGAAAGGGCAAGTATCAATTTAACATCACTTTATTCTTCTAGTAAATAAGGCTTTAACTTCCGTTCAAAGCAAAAGTCTCATAAACTCACAAAAATATAAAAATTATTATTATTATCATTATTTGACAGAGTCTTGCTCTGTTGCCCATGCTGGAGTGCCATGGCATGATCTCGGCTCACTGCAACCTCCACCTCCCAGGTTCAAGCAATTCTCCTGCCTCAGCCTCCCGAGTAGCTGGGATTACGGGCACCCACCACCACGCCCAGCTACTTTTTGTTTTAGGAGAGACGGGGTTTCGCCATGTTGGCCAGGCTGGTCTCAAACTCCTGACCTCAGGTGATCCACCCACCTTGGCCTCCCAAAGTTCTGGGATTACAGGTGTGAGCCACCACGCCTGGCCTAAAAATTATTTCTTACAGCGGGTGCCTCAATGGATGCTCTTAAAAACATTCTCATAGTATGTACATGACTAAGTGTCAAATAAGGGTTCTTCACAAGTTTCCTAAGTTCAAAGGTGGCCCATGAGGTGGGAACACTCATTAGACAGGTAGGAAGCCAAGCAACTTCTGGCAGAGTTGGGAAAAGGGTAAAGCTGTTTGGAATCCGCTTGACTAAGTGAGAGTTCAGAGGAGCAGGAGATAAGGCTGGAAAGAAATGATGGTGGCTGACAATGCAATCTGGCCTTTGTCCCACACATGGTGAGACAAAATCTCCACCCTTCAATGACCTCAAAGTCCAGTCTAAACATCTCCCCTCCATCCATTCACAAATATAATATTACCAAGCACCTATTATGTGCTGAGTAATCACAGACAAGAACCACACAGATGTGGCCACAACCCATATGAAGCTTCCCTCTAGCCTGGAAGAAACTCAAGGGTTAATACAGTGAGGTTGAGACGGTCAAGTGAGGGTTAGAGCGGAATGCTGCACAGAAATACATGGCATGCGACCCAGGCCTGGTGAAGTTGGGGGGAGGGGCAAGGGCAAGTTTCTCAAAGGAAGAAACACCCCAAACTGTGTTTCTCCATCTCGGCTGCCCAGCAAAATCACCTGTGTAAGCTTTTAAAAACAGCAAAGTTGGCCAGGCGTGGTGGCTCACACCTGTAATCCCAGCACTTTGGGAGGCCGAGGCAGGCAGATCATCAGGTCAAGAGATCGAGACCATCCTAGCCAACATGGTGAAACCCCATCTCTACTAAAAATACAAAAATTATCTGGGAGTGGTGGCACGCACCTGTAGTCCCAGCTACACGGGAGGCTGAGGCAAGAGAATCACTTGAACCCGGGAGGCAGAGGTGGCAGTGAGCCAAGATCAGGCCACTGTACTCCAGCCTGGCAACAGAGCAAGACTCAATCTCAAAAAAAAAAAAAAAAAAAAGGCAAAATTGAGCCTCACCCCCAGACATTCAGGTTTTACTTGGTCTTGGGAGGAACCCAGACACTGGAATTTCTTAAATCGGCCCAGGTGATGTAATGCGGAGCCAAGGTTGAGAACCACTGGCCTGCGCCAAGGATGAAAAGTTAGCCATGGGGGGAAGTGACACAAAGAAAAAAAACTGTGTGTGGGAGGCCTGGGAGAGGGAGGCCAAGACTACAGGCCAGGAGCCACACAGCCTCAGTACAGATAAAACACGGCAGTTGCGGAGGCAGAGGAGGAGGCCAGGGCCAGAGTGGATGAGCCCTGAAGTCCAGGTTCAAGGGCATGGACTTTACGCTGAGAGCCGTGGCGGACAACTGAAAGGAAAGGCCAATAGGACCAGACATGTGTTTCCAGATGTTTGGCTTTTTCCTGAATGGATGAAACAGGCAGAAGATATGTGTCTGTGGCCCATGGTGGTGACAATGACGTGGGCAGGAGGCAGGAGGAGGAAATTCCAGGACAGTGGCCAGTTAGATCAGACACAGGCGCAAACCTGAAGAGCCTCCCACTGTTCTTGGGGAGAAATTCGAGTGTCAAACTGAGAGAGAGAGAGAGAATGTGAGAGAGAGAGCGAGCGTGAGTGAGAGACTTAAGAGATATATCAATCAAAAAAATATGACTACGTGTATATTAACACCCATCCATTCACTGTAATATACAGGGGAGAAAATTCCTTGGTCACCTTTGGAGATTGTTAGAGTACCAACTCATTACTCTTCAAAAGTGATAAATACGGAGAAAGAGCCCTCACATAAAACATGCATTTCAGGGTTACCAAAACATTGACAATGGAGAATCCTCCACTGGATCCCAGTTAATTAAATACAGAAGGGCCCAGGCACGATGGCTCATGCCTGTAATCCTAGCAATTTGGGAGGCCAACGCAGGAGAACTGCTCGAGCCCAGGAGTTCAAGACCAGCCTGGGCAACATGGCAAGACCCTGTCTCTACAAAAAAATGAACAAAATTAGTGTCTCCCTCATCCACTGCGCCGCCTCCTTCGTCTCCCACTCCCAGCGCTGCTTGTGTGCTCATTCAGTGCAGACGTGGTACCTCTTTTGTGAAGCGGCAGCTGAGACTCCGGCACTCGCCATGGCGGACAAAAAGCCCAAGGAAGGAATCAAGACTGAGAATAATGATTACATTAATTTGAAGGCGGAGGGGCAGGAGGGTTCTGCGGTGCAGCAGTTTAAGATTAAGCGGTATACACCACTTCGTAAACGAACGAAAGCCTATTGTGAACGATAGGGACGGTCAATGAGATAGATCAGATTCCCATTTGACAGGCAACCAACCAATGAAAGAGACACACCTGCTCTGTTGGAAATAGAGGATGAAGATACAATCGATGTGTTCCAATAGCAGACAGGCGGAGTCTACTGAAAAGGGAAACTGCTTCTTCACTCCAGAACTCTGTTCTTTACAGACCAAGATTACAGTCTCCATGAGAACACTGCAATTTGGTTCCACCACATGCTGATTACTGCGGTATGGTTTTCTCTATTCTTCCGTTTCCCGCTTCCCCATTCCTTTATTGTACCTAAAGTAACTTGTATATGTTCGCAAGTATATTGCCTTTTTTTTTTTTTAACTAAACAGCCAATGGTATGTTTTGATTGACATCAAGTGGAGGTGGGACTGGGAAAAATACTAATTCTGTGAAAATACCCCCTTTTCTTCATTAGTGGCATGTTCATTCAGCTCTTATCTTTATATTTTGGTAAATAATTTTGCTGTTTCAACAACAACAACAACAAAAACATGAAAATTCTTGCATACCTTGTTCAATTGCAGAATGTTAACGTTTTCATTTATTGTTGCAAAACCAAGGACAATTTTATAACTGTTTTGTACATAGTTGATACATGTAGAGCAATTTGTCTTTAAGTAGGGATAAATTACTCTAAAAAAAATGAAGCCTAGATAGTTTTTCTTTCAAGTCAAGCATCCTATTGTTTAATTAAACTTCTTGCTTAAAATAAATGAACAAACAAAATTAGCTAGGTGTGGTGGCAGGCACCTACAGTCTTAGCTACTCAGGAGACTGAGGTGGGAAGATTACTCGAGGTCAGGAGGTCAAGGCTGCAGTGAGCTGTGATGGTGCCACTGCACTCCAGCCTAGGTGACAGAGAGAGACCCCGTCTCAAAATAATAATAAATGCAGAAGGAATAAAAGCATCTGAAAAACACCTCTCCCAACACTCAGTGAAATGGATTTAAGCTATAATCATTAATAGATGCCAAAACCATTAGAAACACTGATGGAAATTGTGTGAAGGATCGGGCATATTTTTTGTGCTCCATTTCAGCCTCAATAAAAGTGGAACAGCCAGATGTTATATCTCTCATCTTATGATTTAACACAAAGTACAGTCTCACCTAGAAAGCGGTCCTCATTACTTCATCAAAATAGCAACTGAACCTGAATCTAACAATACCATAAAGAAGCAATAAGCCAAATCCAAAAGGGACATTTTAAAAGTCCAATGATTCAATTGTTCCAACAAATTAATGGTAGTAAAAGAAAAGGGAGTATTATCTAAAATGAAAGAGAATTTCAGAGAAATAATGACCTAATGATTGTATTAGCTCATTCTATGTGATATGTGTAATATGATATGATATGATATTCATTAGGTCAGTGTGAACCTGGTTTAGATCCTAATTCTTTTATTTTTATGAATTTTTATTATTATAATTTTTTTTTGATACAGGGTCTTGCTCTGTCACCCAGGCTGGAGTGCAATGGCTCAATCATATTTCACTGCAGTCTCGAACTCCTGGGCTCAAGCGATTCTCCTGCCTCAGCAAACAATAGCATATATATATGATGCACTACTACTCAGCAATAGAAAAGAACAAACTACTGGTATTTGTAATAATATAGATAAATCTCAAAAATGTTGAGGAAAAGCAGCCTTACGCAATAGGGTTCATACTCCATGAATCTGTTTATATGAAGTCCTGGGAAAGGCAAATGTAATCTATGGTAGGAGAAAAAAATCAGAATAGTTAACTCTGTGAGAATGGAGGTAGGTATAGCCTCGGAAGGGCCATGAGGGAATTTTCTGGGGTGATGGTAATGTTCTATAGCTGGATAAGGGTTTTGGATTATGCAGGTATAGGCATTTGTTAAAACTCATCAAATGGTACGTTTAAGATACATGCATCTCATTGCATGTAAATTTTACCTTGGGGGAAAAAGGAGCTATTAACAAACATTGACCTCTGGTTAATGATATACCCACTGAAGTATTTATTTTAGCGAGAGGAGGGCACTGATATCTGCAACTTATTTTGAAATGCATCCAAATAATAAGATGAATTCATAGACAGACGGAGGAATGGACTGATAGTAATATGTTGACGATAGAATCTTTCGACTCTCTCTGAAAATTTTTCCTAGCAAAATGTTGACACAAATAAAAATGCAGACTGATAAATTATGGTTCATATTGTATGTGTATTGTACATGCATATTATGCTTGTATATATACAAAAATAGACACACATGATCAAATATTATGCAGCTGTTGAGAGTATGCAGCCCTTGCCATTATGAAATGATCTCTGACGGATAGAGGGCAAAAAGAGAAGGCAGAGAAGGAGAGTTTTTTGTTTTTGAGACAGGGTCTTGCTCTGTTGCTCAGGCTGGAGTGCAGCAGCACGAACATGGCTCACATCACAGGCTCACTGCAGCCTTGACCTCCTGGGCTCAAGCGATCCTCCCACCTCAGTCTCCAAGTAGCTGAGACCACAGGGGTGTGCCACCATGCTCAGCTAATCATTTTAAATTTTTTTGTAGAGACAGGATCTCACTATGTTGCCTAGGCTGGTCTCCAACTGCTGGCCTCAAGCAATCCTCCTGCCTCAGGCTCCCAAAGTGCTGGGATTACAGGTGCCAGTCACCGTGCCCAGCCTGAAAAGTGTTTTTTAAAACATGCCTCCATCAGCTGTAGCTCTGTGAATGGTCCCGTGCAAGCTCAGTATGCTTTGTGCTGATTGTCTCAACTCACACTCAGATCTCATGTCTTTTTGCCTTCCTGCCCCACACTCAGGGAACGGGTTCAGCCCAGAAGTCCAGGAGCACCGGCGAGTCCATGCTCCTTGGGGCAACCTTCAGCCAATGAAGGACAAAGAGGGTGGAGAACTGCATTCTCTGGTCTCTTATGCAAATAATTCTGGAGACACATTGTGCACTTTTCAAGAGGTCTCAGAAGAATCATGTCCCGGTTCCCAGAATGGTAACCATGATACACATTCGGATCCAGGCTGTCCCTTCCTTTCACCTGTCCCTTGCTCCTATGCTCTTGGATCACTTCTCAAACCACCTGCACCCAATGTTCTGCTTCTACAGCGACCCAAAGTAAGACAATTGGCACCAGGAGTGGCCTCAACAGCAGATCATCAGGATGTGAGTCTGCATCTTTATTTCTCATAAATGTCAAACAGCAACAAGAACCCTATAGCTGGTGCTAAGTGGGGGTGGTGATGCCTCAAAGACAAATACCAAGGCCCTCCACTTTGCGGGACCGAAAGGAGGCATGGAGAGAAGGGGAGCAGTCGGTATCCGCACTGGCTCCACCCTGGAGCGGGCAGAGGTGGGGTTACTGGTCATTGAAAGGAGTGTGAGGTTCGCTGGCTTATATTAAGCAATTTGGAAGTTTTGAAGACAGTGACTGATTGATGGGCCCAGGTCGGCCATCCACTCAGGATATTCTATGAATGTCAGAGGCTTCTGTGGCCATGCTTAAAGAGACTCACATCTCCAGCCAAAAAAAGGAAGGCTCAAGACCTAACCATGGGGGTCACTGGGAATGGATCTTGAGGGGGAGAATCCCAGGCCGGATACAGGGAGGCCACTGGCGGGATGTCCTCCCCCATGACTCAGGAGTTATCTTATTGGTTAAAAGCACCTCAGCCCAGTCCCTATGCTCCAGGACTGCCTTGGCATCCTGAGAAAGGTATGGAATGGCTCAAGAGATAGGAGGGTGACCATAGACGCGCCACCTGGATCTATCCCCCAGGATAGCCCAGAGAACTCTCCCTTTAGGATGGCAGGCACCGGTGAGGAGGGCCCTGGCATGCTTGGGAAGCCCCCCGAGTGGGGTCATCCTCTGTAGGCAAGGATGACAGGGGACGCTGCCATGGCATGGGGTGCCCTAGTGATGCTGGGGATGGTGAGGTTGTGGCATAACCAATGTGGAATCGTTTAACCCTCAGAAGCAGGAAGACACAATTACCACAACGACCAGCAAGTCACAGCGGCAGCCAGGCTGTGCTGACCTGTGGGCCCGGAGTGAACTTAGGCACTGGCTCATAAGCCACACATTTCTGTGGGGTGAGGTGGCCAGGAAATCAGCAAGAGTATTGCTTGTTTAAGAACTCGTGAGCAAAAGGCTGATGTCAACTGCATGAAAAACGGAGATTCCTTCATCCAATTCCTAGCTTTGAGCCAGTACTCCAACATACAGTCAACAAAATTTGACTGAAGGAAAGGTTGGATGGATCCCCTTGAGAAAGGACCCTGCAATACCACCCCAAGTCCACACAATAAATATTCCTCCAACCCTTCCCAACAAGACTCAGGGTACCTGCGTCCTAAGAAAAGGGGCACCCCCAATCCACCACCTTCTGAGGACTGTTGGATACAGTCTGAACTGACACGGTAGCACTAGGGAGCCTGAAATGCCATCACTCTCCCTTATCACTCTTAGGGAGCCCAGGAATAAAGGGAGCCTCTGCCCCAGCGAGTCCAACCAATCAGAGGAGCCATCACATGGTTATTTCCCTGGCTCTGAGTTCAAAGCGGGATGGTTTTACATAATGGCCTGCAGAACCCTCACCATGAGTAGGCACCTTTACGGATCAAGTTGAAGCTCTGGAACTGCCCACTCCCCACTCCCACTCAACATAATCTGAAGCAAGACCACGTCCTCTGCGAACTGTAGCTATTAGTGCTCCCTCCATAAAGACTTAAAGATCGTTTCCATTATGTTCATTCAAATTGCCCATGAGCCTCTGCCAGAAAAAAAACGGATCACGGTACATGATGGTGGCCACTTAGTTAACTGAGCGGTAGCTCCAAGAGCAGCTACCACGTGGGCGTGGGATTACCACTGGGACAGAACACCACAGCCTCTGATATTTGGTTTGCAATTAATGTTCTAATCTTTTCAAATCCTACCGATAAATATGATTGAAAACAGTTTGTGAGTGGGCGGGACAGCAGAATATTCTCTCTCTTGCCCTGGGCTGTGTCCACCACCCTGCTGTATCACATGACACCTGGACTGTCTGTACATTCATGGACGGCCATGGTCTGAGAGACGAACACCACCATGTTATCTGAAACAGGACAGCAGGGACAAGTCTCTGAAATGAAAACCTAGAAAAGCCGCAGACAGGGAATCAATATGGACAGCTGCAGAAGCGGCATCCCTTAAAAGACAGGTCATTGGTGTTGACTGTCACAGCCAAGGTCAACAGGGACGGTCCACTTCAGGGACCCAAGGTGACCCCTCTCGAAAGTTACGGCCCTAAGAACATCCCACCTGAAGAGCCAGCTTCCTTGGAGCTTCCTGAGCTGTGTGGCACCATTGACAGAAGGCGATCACAAAATGGAATAGGCCGGGTGCAGTGGCTCACCCCTGTAATCCTAGCACTATGGGAGGCCGAGGCAGGTGGATCACCTGAGGTCAGGAGTTCGAGACCAGCCTGGCCAACATGGTGAAACCTCGTCTATATTAAAAATATAAAAATTAGCTGGGTGTGGTGGCACATGCCTGTAATCCCAGCTACTCGGAGGCCAAGGCAGGAGAATCCCTTGAACCTGGGAGGCGGAGGTTGCACTCCAGCCTTGGCAACAAGAGTGAAACTCCATCTCAAAAAAAAAAAAAAAGTGGGAAAAGGAGGAAGAAATAAGGAGGAAAGGAGGAGGAAAAAGGAGAGAGAGAAAGAGAACACTGCCTTCAGAGTTTATTTCCCCCCAAATGTAAATAATGGAAGATTTGACCTATGTGTAAATTCTACCCTTCTAAATGAATTGGCGCAGGAATACAATACTGAAGAGACATACTTTTATTTCATACTTGCAGGAGTGTGGAAGCATCAGTATTTAGCACGAGGTCACAGAAAACTTATAAAAAGCAATTCTGAACACACCAAACTTCCTGACTTCTCAAGGCCTCCGGTTAATGCATCCAATACTGGAGGGAAAAATCCCAGGAGTACAAATGAAACACCCTTGGACCAAATATATATCAGGAACCTAATACTGGACAATGCAATTTTTTAAAAAGTTATTCAGTTTAGATTATTTCGAAATAAGAATCTCTTTTAAAAAAACATTAAACATAACACAGTATTGACATCATCAGGTAATATGAACATCCCCCAAGTTCCCTAATCCTCAGGACAAAAAATAATTATATTTGCATTACTTGTACACATTCCTTGACTAAAGAAATAAAAGGAGCTCTGACACCACAGGTTATGGGTCATGCTGATTATGTGACGATGAGCTGTCTTCAGTCCCTCAGTATGACCCTACTCAGCCGATCTTAATCCCCAGCACGCTACACACCCCTTTCAACTCACCCCAGAGACTCAAGGGCCTGGGGAATTCCTGACTCGAGCTGTTCAGTTCCAGGATGGCAGAGGCCCAATCCTCTTAGCCTGCAAGCACCCTGGGGCTGAGGGAACACGGACGGAGGAAAGGGGAGAGGGAAGGGGCTGGAAAGGTATCTGCATACTGTGGGCTTTTCAGACTCCTCAGTTCTGAGAACAAAGAGAAGGAGAAGAAATATTTTAGGTGAACTATGAGTCAAATTCTGATTACATCAGAGCTAAGAGCCTCCAAAAACCACATGTCATGGAAGCACCATTCCATCAGATAGGGTGGAGAAGGAAAACAGGGGCAGGCAACGATGATCATCTATATGGACATGGAGGAATCTGTGGATAATCGGCTCTAGCTTACGCATTCGATTTGCATTAACTTTATTTTTTCATGCCTGCCTTGTGCCAAAAACATTTTTGTTCAGCATTCCAAAAGACTGGATAAAAAAGGCAAATCGCAATGGAAGAAGAGAGGTGAGGACAGCTTTGGATGGATTCCCAATCCCCATAGACTCTGGACATGTACAGATTTAAATATGCCCCTCATCTAGAGAAAAGGTAAATGCACAGTTTAAAAAAATAAAATTTAAAAATATTTAATTTCTTTAACATTGAAAATAAACAGACCTAACTTTCCATACCACAGTGACCACATTTGGCCTAAGAATAAAAATACAGCTTAAACTGCATTCAAGGAAAACACAAAAGCAAACCACATTCAGTGGACTTCATCTTAATAACCATACTGACATTACTATCTTGATTCTATTACATAGGTAGTAGGATAACATAAATAAGTAACTACATTAGGTTACTAAGAACCAAAATTTTCAGTGTAAAAGAGAAACAGGCTGGGCGCGGTGGCTCATGCCTGTAATCCCAGCACTTTGGGAGGCTGAGGCAGGTGGACGGCTTGAACCCAGAAGTTTAAGACCAGCCTGGGCAACAAAGTGGGATCACATCTCTTTAAAAAATAAATGAAAGTTAGCTGGCCATGCTGGCACACGCCTGTGGTCCCAACTCCCTGGAAGGCTGAGGTGAGAGGATGATTGCCTGAGCCCAGGAGGTTGAGGCTGCAGTGAGTAGTGATGATGCCACTGCAGTCCAACCAGGGCGACAGAGCAAGACTGTCTCAAAAAAAAAAAGAAAAAAAAAAAAAGGAGAGAGAGAGAGAGAGAGAGAAACAACATAAAATAAAGAACCCCATAATCAGGAGATAAAGGAAAATCTCTGTACCTTTCACTCATTTTTGCTATAAGGCTAAAACTACTCTAAAAAATATAGTCCATTAAAAAACAATAAAATCTATGATCTCTCATTGGAATTGAAAATACTAGTACACACTTATGATTTGTTTTTTTCTCTTTAAAAAGAAGTATTGTATTTCCTAGCAATACCCACCAACAGAGTCTGGAAATGATATTATCAGGTAGCAATCAAATCTAAGCAATCTGACCCAGGTGCTAATATGGTATCTAAATTGCAGTCTGCAAACGTTTCCACTAAAAGTACCAGAGCTGCTGCTTCAAGAAATTAGTTAATCCAAGTCTGTGGCAGAAGATGTACAAAACAGCCTTAGAACTATTAAAAAAAAAAAAAAAGATTAGGGTCTCATCAAAATAACAAGATGACAGGACTCCAACCAGCTCAAGTGCAGTGGTTCATACATGTAATCCCAGCACTTTGGGAGGCTGAGGAGGGAGGACTGCTTGAGGCCAGGAATTTGAGACCAGCCTGGGCAACACAGAAAGATTCGGTCTGTACAAAAAAAAAAAAAGTTAGGTGTGGTGATGCATGCCTGTAGTCCTAGCTACTTAAGAGGCCAAAGTGGGAGTATCACTTGAGCCCAGGACATTGAGAATGCAGTAAGGTATAGTCACACTGCTGCACTCCATCCTGAACAACACAGCAAGACCCCGACTCTAAAAAGTAAAAAATGAAAAGGTCCCAACTGTCCAAAGATGGGCTATTTTGAATATTAAAAGACATAACAAGGCCGGGAGCGGTGGCTCACGCCTGCAATCCTAGCACTTTGGGAGGCCGAGGTGGGTGGATCACCTGAGGTCAGGAGTTTGAGACCAGCCTGGCCATCATGGTGAAACTCTATCTTAAAAAAAGAAAAAAAAAAAAAAAGACGTAACAGTTTGATAAACTAAAAAACATCAGACATACCAAAATATCTAAATTCCTAACACTATTTTCACCCACCCAGAAGAAAAGCTTATAGGTCATTCTTGGAGGTTGCTGTGGCATCTGCTCATTATGCTATAAACTAAGGAATCAAGCAAAAAAACATCTAGTATCTGTCCTGCCTTTGTCATAGGCTTTTTCAGAGTAACCACACAATTGATGAGGAGCGTTCTTTGTAAAGGATCCATAACTAGTAAATGCAGAATAAAAAGGGTAGAATTTTACAAATCACAATTTTGCAACCATTAGTGAAATAATGACATTAAGCAGCAATCACCCATGACTGCTGAAACATTAACTGGAAAGATAATGAGGAATTTCCTAGTAGGGGGATCAAGCTGACAATACCTGGGCCCACAGGTCAATCTCAGCATCACTGAAGCAATGAAGTCTTCTTACCCAAAAAGAGAAAACTTGAACCTGAATCTATCCAGCCTTTAGCTCTAACCTTTAGAGAGCTTTCGCTCTACCAGCTCACAGAAAATATGAACATGTTAAATGACACCAAAATCCAAAATGTATAAAATTTTAAGACATATGACCCACATAACTTGAACAAATAAATGACAAAAAATAAGGAAAGGGGGATGTTACAGACTTAAAGAGACAGAAGAAATACATCATGGGCAAAATACAGACCAGTTTTTAGATCCTGTTTCAAACAAATTAACTATAAAAAGACAAATCTGTGAAGAGAAAAAAATAATCCCAAAGCTATTAGAAGGAAATAAAAGAGCAGAAATAAATAAAACAGAGAATAGAAAGACAGTAGGAAAAATAAAATGAGTTGGTTTTTTGAAAAAAGAATCAACAAAATTGAGAAACTTAACCAGATTAAGAAAAAAAGAAAGAAGATATAAATAAATCAGAAATGAAGACGGGACATTATAACTGATGCCACAGAAATAAAGGATTATAAGAGAATAGCATGAACAACTGTATGCCAACAAACTGGATAACCCAGAAGATATGGATAAATTTCTAGACACACCCAGCCTACAAAGACTGAATCATGAAGAAATAGAAAATCTGTACAGACCAATAGCTATTATTAAAAGGATTGAATCAGTAATCAAAAATCTCAAAGAAGCCAGGCATGCTGGCTCTAGCCTGTAATCCCAGCACTTTGGGAGGCCGAGGTGGGTGGATCACTTGAGGTCAAGAGTTTGAGACCAACCTGGCCAACACGGTGAAACCCTGTCTCTACTAAAAATATAAAAAATTAGTCGGGCACGGTAATTCATGCCTGTGATTCCAGCTACTCGGGAGGCTGAGGCAGGAGAATCACTTGAACCTGGGAGGTGGAGGTTGCAGAGAGCCAAGATCATGCCACTGCATCCAGCCTGGGTGACAGAGATAGACTCCATCTATACACACACACACACACACACACACACACACACCCCCAAGAATAACCTAGATCCAGGTGACTTCACTGGAGAATTCTACCAAACATTTAAAGAAGAATTAATACCAATCCTCCTGAAAGTCTTACAAACGTTGAAAAGGAGGAACATTTCCAAGTTTATTCTATGAGACCAATATTATCCTAATACCAAAGTCCAACAAAGATACTACAAGAAAAACTATAGAACAATATTCCTGATGAATACTGACACAAAAATCCTCAACAAAATACTAGCAAACTGAATTAATACATTCAAACGATTTAACTAAATACATTAAAAGGATTAGATACTATGATCAAGTGGGATTTATTCCTGGAATGCAAGAATGGTTCAACATATAAAAATCAATCAATGTAATACACCAAATTAACAGAATACAGGGCAAAAATCACATGATAATCTAAATCGAGGCAGAGAAAGCATGACAACATTCAACACCCTTTCATGGTTAAAAAAACAATTCAACAAATGCAGAATAGAAGAAAACTACCTCCACATCATAAAGTCCACATGTGAAAAGCCCATAGCTCATCATACTCAATAGTGAAAGATTGCAAGCTTTTCCTCTAAGATCAGAAACAAGGCAAGATGTCTGCTCCTGTCACTTCTACTCAACATAGTTTTGAAGTCCTCATCAGAGCAACTGGGCAAGAAAGAAAGAAAAGGCATTCAAATTAGAAAGGAGAAGTAAAATGATCTGCTTGCAGATGACATGATCTTAGATGTAGAAAACGCTGTAAGATCACACGATCTCACACACACACACACACACACACACAACTAATAAATGAATTCAGCAAAGTTGCAGGATACAAACTTAACACACCAAAATCAGCTGCATCTCTATACACTAACAATGAACATCCTAAATGGAATTTTTTAAAATTCCATTTATAAAACCATCAAAAAGAAAAAAATACTTAGAAATAGGCCTAACCAAGGTGAAAGACTACACTGAAAACTACAAAACACTGTTAAAAGAAATTAAAGACACAAACAAATGGAAAAAACATCCTATGTTCATGGAGTGGAAGGTTTAATATTGTTAAGATGCTCATACTACCCAAAGTGACAGATTCAACACAATTCCTATAGAAATCTCAATAGCCTTTCTTGCAGAAAAAGAAAAATTTATCCTAAAATTCTTATGGAATCTCAACAGACACCAGACAGCCAAAACAGTCTTGAAAAAGAAGAGCAAAGTTGAAAGACTCATGCCTCCTGATTTCAAAACATATTTCAAAGCTACAGTGATCAAAACAGCATGGTAATGGCATAAAGACAGACAAATAGAGCAATGGAAAAGAACAGAACGATCAGAAATAAACCCTTGTGTATATGGTCAAATGATTTTCAACAAAGATGCCAAGACCTCTTGGTGGGAAAAGGACAATTTCTTTAGAAAACAGTGCTGGAAAAACTGGACATTCACATGCAAAAGAATGAAGTTGGACCCTTATCTTACACCATACACAAAAATTAATTCAATATGGGTTAAAGACTTAAACATAAGACCCAAAACTATAACACTCCTAGAAGAAAACATGAGAAAAAAGCTACATGATATTGAACCTGGAAATGATTTCTTGGATATGATGCCAAAAGCATAAACATAAAAGTGAAAATAGAGAAATGGCCCTATAGCAAACCTTAAAACTTTGTGCATCAAAGGTTACAATGAGTGAAAAGGCAACGTACAGAACTGAAGAAAGTATCTGCAAATTACATATCTATCAGATACGTCAATATCCAGAATATATAAAGAACTCCTACATCTCCACAACAATAAATTAAATAACCTGATTTAAAGACAGGCAAAGGACTTGAATAGACATTTCTCCAAAGAAGGCATACAAGTGGCCAATAAGCCCATGAAAACATGCTCACCATGGACAAGCAAAATGTGGCATAAAAATACAACAGAATATTACCGTAGTCCAGCCTTAAAAAGGATGGAAATCCAGCACGTCCACAACCTTAAGGTCATTATACTAACTGAAAGAAGCCCGCCACAAAAAGACAAAAACTGCACGATTTCACTTATACGAGGTATCTAAAGTAGTCAAATTCATAAGAACAGAAAGTAGAATGGTGGTCACCAGGGGCTGGAGGAAGGGGGAAATGAGGCCTTGTTGCTCAATGGGTATAGATTTGCAAGATGAAAAAATTCTACAGATCAATTAGATCAATTTCACAACAATGTGAATATACTTAACAGTGTTGAACTATTCACTTAAAAATGATTAAGATCAACAGCAACAACAAAAAGAACAACAAAAAAAAAATGGTTAAGATAGTCAAATTTTTTTGCCACAATAAAAAAGGCATAATTGAGACAATTAGGAAAAGCTGAACACTAACTTTTTTTTTTTTTTTAATAAGACAGGGTTTCACCATGTTGGTCAGGATGGTCTTGAACTCCCGACCTCAGGTGATCCGCCCGCCTTGGCCTCCAAAGTGCTTGGATTACAGGCGTGAGCCACCACACCCGGCCAACACTAACTCTTTACAGTTCATTGCATCTGAATCCTGTACTTGCCTATAACAGATACAGCTACTTAATACTCAGACAGTGGAAAGAACACTTCTTTCAAGAGGTCAAAAATCTGCCTACTAGCCCCAGATCTCCTAACTAGCTATTAGACGATATTCAAGAATCACTGGTAATTTCATTGGATATGATAAACAGGCTTTTAAAAAAAGTACTCATACTGAAGTAATTTTGGGGTAACACTATGTTTTCTAAGATTTATGTTAATATACTCCAGCCAAAAAATAAAGAGTATGGGTGGGGCAGGGGTAGCTGAGAAAGGATGGCAGAATGGTCTCATCATCCTTGTTGAAGCTGGGAGACAGGTACATGTATGAAAAATTTAAAACCAACCAAACCAAATAAGAGGGGGAAAAAGCAGGGATGGGTATTTGGAATGAATGGCAGCAAGATTAATTTATTGAGATTTTGTAACAGCATCATATATTACAGATGCTATTGCTAATCTTCAAAAAGCACTGCATTTCAATTTCCATCTAACAGATTAAAAACAAAGAAACAAATGAAATTGAAAGAACGATCAAGCTTCAAGCAATGTTTCTCACCACCTCCCCCAACCACAAACAAAATAAAAGGGTCAATGGTTGAAGAATGTTGAACAGACAGACTAAAGGTGTCATGGAGAGCTGCCCACCAGGGCCAGAATCTGGACAGCGATGGAGAAATTTCTGCTGAAAAATTGTCCACCAAGTCAGGGAATACAGCTCAGATAGGAAAGGGTGTTGATCATGTTTCTCAGATACACAGGATGGACCTGTTTTCCTTCTGCTAACAGAAAGCAATCAGTCAAGCAAGGACTTCAGAGTGGATGAAGGGTACGTAAGACCACACAGTGATGGCATTCAAGAGAAAGAAAAGAGAGAAGGATGCAGAATTGTTTTAAAAATAGGACTTCATGAAAGCTAATTTCATCAAGCCCAGGTCACCGATGAGAAAGATGCAAAATCAAGAAACCAGTGAAATAACATGTAATGGGTCAGTCAAACACTGCCAGCGGCACCAAGCCGTGGAAGTGAAATGGCACCATCTGGCCCACCTGGTGAAATCCAAAGCGAGAACTGAAAGGGAGTAACGATGATTCACAAAATGAGGTTGGGTCACAAGAAAAGTGATTTTGGGACAGCGGAGAGAAAAAAATAAAGAAGGAAACCACCAAAATGTTAACTCAAAGATACATTTTAAACTGCATGGGATGACTCACTGTCAATACCTTGGCTTCCTGAGAACAAGGGGGGTTTCCAGATCCCCCAGAACCCCACTATACACCAGGAGGACAAGGAGGAAAGGAAGAAACCCTCTTTGCCTGCTAGGATGCACATGAGGGGAGGAAGGCAAACCCCCAGCAGCTGCTGCTTTGACATGTCACCAGCCCCAGCAGGAGGCACCTCGCTGCCCACTCACACTCCCCAGGACTGGCTGCTCCATGAATCCTCTGGGCACCTGTGCCCAACATACTTCCTTAGCAAGCCCCAATGGAACACTGAAAAATTAACATAACACTGTTGACTGTGTACACTGTGCCATGTGGAGCTCATGCATGAGGCTTGGTGGATCCCTCCTGACAAAACAATCTTGAGGTAGATACGGTAATTATCCCTATTTTAGAGTTGATGGAAACCAAGGCTCAGTGAGGGAAAGTCACCCACCTGATGCTGCCCAATGAATGAGCAGCAGGGCGAGCCTCTCCAGTCAGAGCGAGTGTCTTCCTTCCCCAGTGGAGGAAGACTTTCCATCACAAGCTTAAATCACCCAGCAGGAAACAGGCCCGGCTCTTGTCTTCTCAGGGAGGCCTTTTCTAACACGAGCGCTCATCGCCATCTGAGCATCTTCTGGCACAAGGGCCAGGCCAACAGGGCTGGAGTCGCTCCAGACATCATAATACCTGCCTGTTTTTCTGTGGGTCTAGAAGCCAGCGGGAATGGTCTTATCCTCTTGTGGCCAGAGCCTACGGCCAGCTCTTAAAGGGTCAGGCAAGTGGGTTGGAAGCCACCTAGCAGGAAGAACAGTCCCTGCATTCCACAGCCAGGCACAGAGAGGGGAGCCCACAGGCCCTGCCGAGGCACACAGCACGGCCACTCCCACGCAGGCCTCATCTTCCCCTCTGACTGAGAGTGAACCCACCTGCTCACAGAAAAATCAAACCCAAACCCGGGGTCGGAGGTAGAGGGTTCGTTTCCTGACTCTCCTTCAAATGGAAGACATCCTGCACTGAAACTAGCTGACTCCCTTCCAGGCTGCGATCCCCCCTGTAAGTTGAAATCAGCCTCAAGCAAACCACTTTGGGAGAGCATCAGCTCTTAGACCCGTGTTTGTTCTTTGGACTGTTCAGTGGTGAACTGCATGTGAATCCTCACTCACCTGCAACAGACACAGCTGCTTAATCACTACGTGGAAAAGCAAGCGGGAAAGCACCGCTTTTAGTGGGAGGTAGAAGGCCTGGTTTCTAGCCCCAAATCTCTGCACACCTTGGCATACTGCCTATGCCCTATCTCTCTTTGCCTTGGTTTCCTCATCTCCAACTAGGGAAAAGCAGTCTGTCCCCAATTTGCTCCCCCAAGGGTTGTATAAAATGAGACAAGGAGGCAAAGCTCTCTGAATTCCTAAGCAGCAATGTTCCCACCATCACGTGGCGCTCAATGTTCTCCTCCACCGACCTTGCCCCCAGAGGTCCAGGAGCACAGACAGTTACACATCATCCCTCAAGGCCTAGAACAGGAGGAGCTTTGCATTCCAGTGGATGTTGCTGATGCCCTCCATGGAGGTGATCCTGATAGAACCAGAGGAAAAGAAAACAGTCCTCTCTAGCAGCCAGAGGGCCCTTCCATCTTGCCTGTTCTCCCAAATTACCTGGCAACACTGCCCCTTCCCCAGAAAGGCTCTGGATCAATGATTCTGGAAACCACCCAAAGTCCGAAAGACAGTTTTAAAACACCAGGAGGAAAATGCTCCTGGCTCCCCGCTGGCCCTGCTTTCTAAATGTATTCCTTTTTAGCAACCCCGAGGGGAGGTTCATCCCTGGGAGCTCTGCAGGAGAAGGTCCCCGTCCCATACCATCTTGAAAATAGAGGGGAGTACTCATATATGTGACCTTAGTGATCTCACAAGTGCATCAAAAAAAGCAACTGGCCAAGGAAACGGCTGAACCAGCCTGAAAAGGCCAGGCAGCCCCACTGTAAGTCACTGTTTGAGTCAGGCTTCTGACCGAGCGTGTGTGGGCAAGGCTGGGTGGACCAGGCTGGAGGGGAAAAGCAGGCAAACCAGTCTGAAGCAGGACGGAGGGTTGAGGGTGAGGGCAAGGCCAGGGCAGAGGTGCGCAGGGCAGGGCCAGTTCAGGGAGCCCGCTGCAGGATGAGCTCTGTGATCTCCGCCCTGCTACCCAACCTCATGGGTATCCCGTAGTAGGCTGTGCCTGGGCTGACATATACGAACGTGGCCTGGGCCACTTGGTAGAGACCAGCAAAGAAGGGATTCAGGAGATAGGCTGCTACATTCAAGGGGAAGATCTGCCCAGCATGTGTGTGCCCAGAAAGGATGAGGTTAATATCTGGCCGAGCCTGGAGGGCTCTCTTGGCAGCCAGAGGCTGGTGAGCTAACAGGATGATCGTGTGGTCCGGGCTGCAGCCCTCCAGGGCCTTGTCGAGATCCATGCCATGGCCAGAGTAGTGCAGGATGTCTGCTTCAATATCATCCACCCCAGCCAGGCAGATCCAGTCCTCGTCCTCACTCCCACCGCCACTGCCACCACCAACACGTTGGGCCCGGGTGGCGGAAATCTTCACGTTCTCGTTATGAAGAGGCCGGACGTGCAGGGACTCCAGCAGTGCAAACCAGTTGCTGACATCCGATGTGTAGTACTCATGATTGCCTGTGACAAAGTAGGCGCCGAGACGTGAATGAAGCTGGTCCAGAGGAGCGACAGCCGTCCGCAGGACCGAGGCTTCCGAGTCGGAGAGGTCACCCACGATCACCGTGATGTCTGGTTCCAGCACATTCACCATCCTCACAAACATCTCCATCTTGGTCTTGCCCACTGTGGGGCCCAAGTGAATGTCTGAGAGGAGCACGATCTTGAGGCTGTTCATTGAGGTGGGCAGCTGATGGATGGGCACCTCCACAGTCTTCACAGCCGGGGGCTGCGCGGCATTCAGAATCCCTGCCACGCTGAGCACAGCTGTCACTCCCACTGCCAAGGCAGGCCTGAGCACCAGCTTCCTTGTCTTGTCAAGGCTGCCCACGACCCTACCACTGCGCCAGGCCAAGAGCTGGTAGGCCTGCTCCATGCCGCTGAGGATGCAGAGGAAGAAGAGCATGATGATGTAGGCACCCAGGCAGGAGTAGGCCGCCAAGGAAAAGAGATAAGGCTCCTCGGCCACTAAAAAGAACATGGTGAAGAAACTGGAATGGGCCAGGGCCAGAAATGCCAGAACCACCACCTTCCAAAGCTGAAAACAGGTTGACTCCGCAGCTGGGGAGTGGCAGAGGTTGCTGACCGTGCTGCGCCAAATGTAGAGGGAGCCAATGAGCATGAGCGAGTTGACAAACAGGGCAAGCTGCAGGCGAAGCAGCCAGCGCCGGGCCCTGAGCTCAAGGCTCTCTGCCAGAAAAGAGCGGGAGGCGATCATGGACACGAAGACAGTGACGGCAGCCAGGGTGGCCTTCGCGCCTAGGGACAGCTGCCTGAAGATGGCCATTTTCTCTGCTCCTAGAGGCTCTCCCACCAGTTCTGTGCAGGTGGATTGCGGAAATGAGTTCCTTAGAAAGGACAGTGGCCAAGGAGAGGTTTCCAGGTCAACTCCGCCTGCAACCAGGAACCAGCATCAGCTTTGTGGGATATTAGAGTGTCCTTGTACCCATTCAAAACTCAAAGGCCACTTACATCTGCCCAACCCACCTGGGGAATCCAAAGCACTCAAATACCAGTCAGTTGCTAGCTATACTTTATTATTCAAAAAGAAACTCACAGGATTGTGACATGATGGGCAGTTTTCATTTTCTTACCACATTTTCTATACGTTTAAGGTTTCTCTACAGTGAGCACGAACTTGTTGTATAAGAACATTCCAAATCAGCGGTATTCAAAGTGTGGTCTGGAGACAGCCCTTCAGGGGTCCATTTAGTCAAAACTATTTTTATTATAATTCTAAGCCATTACTGCCTTTTCCACTCTGACTCTGTCCTGAGGGTGGAGTTTTCCAGAGGCTATGTGACATGTGATATGGCAACAGATTGAATGCAGAAATAAACATGAAAATCTCACTGTCTTCTATTAAGAGACATTGAAAGAGATTTGCAGAAATGTAAAAAAGTACAACTCGGCACCCTAAAATTTGGGGAGAAATACTGTTGTTTTTCAAATATATTTATTGTGTATTCATGTGTAATGATGTATTACTTATTAACAAATAGTTTTACATGTTCTCTAGGGCTGGGCGCGCTGGCTCACACCTGTAATCTCAGGACTTTGGGAGGCTGAGGCAGGCAGATCACCTGAGATCAGGAGTTCAAGACCAGCCTGGCCAACATGGTAAAACCCTGTCTCTACAAAAAATTCAAAAATTAGCCAGGCCTGGTGGCGGGTACCTGTAATCCCAGCTACTCAGGAGGCTGAGGTAGGAGAATCGCTTGAACCTGGGAGGTGGAAGTTAAAGAGCCAGATTTTGTCTTAAAAAAAAGAAAAAAGAAAAAAGAAAATATTTTCTTAATTTCTAGGACAGGTAAAATTTGAGAACCACCGTTCTAAAGAAATGTAAACAAGGAGATAATGGAAAGCCAGACTGCTGGTATCTTTCTTCAGCTGTGGGCAAAGGAGCTTGACAGGGACACCTAGGCACCTGATATGAGAACTCCTGGGGTGATGCCAGCCTCCCTGTGTGGGCCTCAGGTATGCAGCCACAGGGCATCCAACCTGACCCAGTGATGCTGCATAAGACTAATGAGCTCACATCAGACAGATGGATGCTGACCACCTGTTCCTCGTTCATAAATCCTTCTCTCCCCACCCCCACCCCCAGATACTGGTTAAGATCTGCCTTCCCCCAGCCCCTTACCTGCACCACTGTTCTCCTGAACTGTTCCCCAGTTCCACCTTACCCAGTGGTTTTCACAGCTGGCTATGTCTGACTCCTACGGTCCTACGGGCCTTCCGGACAAGAAAACTCTGTCTACAAACTGGGATAGAGGAACCACAGACGGGTGAAGAGGGAGCAGCAAATCCTCAATCTGTGCCGACTTTTTCCAAAAAGGAAAACATTTTCAGCAGCTGTTTTCCAAATACTTAAGATGTTCAATCTTGGTTGTAGGTAAATGTACCACTTTTCTCGCCCCTAGCGAGTTACTGAAAGCGTTGTTAAAGGGTGTAACTTACAAGTCGACGGTGTCAAATGCCACCAGCTCTTACTTAAAGCGTTCTGAAGGCTCAGCCCACTTGTACCCTGGAGGAACCAAATTTGGTCCGCAGAGCGTGCAGAGGAGCACCTGCAACCCCCCGCCCTCCCTTCCGCAGGTGTGAGGCAGACCTCCCAGGTAGCGCTTCGGAGCCCCTCAGGCCGTCGCCGCGGTTCGGACGCAGCGAGTTACGCTGTCCTTCCTCTCCCACCAAACGTGCACGCTCCGCACCTCACCTCCCCGCCTCGCCAGACCTCCCCCCATCAACGGTGACATCCCCCAGCAGCCTGCCTCATCCCTGCTCCCCCCGCACAACCTGTACCGCCAAACGCCGAAGGAAAAGGGTCCCACAAATACCAAGAAAAACCCAAGCCAAAGAGCAGCCGACGGGGAGTGGCGAGAATGGAACAAGGCATACGAAGAGGAAGAGCACCCAGAGGGAAAATAACGCCCAGTTCCCACTGCAGGGGCCTCTCCTGACCCCGTTTTTCTCCTTCCGGAGCGCTCCGCAGAGCACGGACTGGGAAAGGGAGGGCGACCCAAGCCAGAGCCCGAGCTGCCCTCTAACCCGCGCTACTTGGAATCCCCTCCCGGAATGCCAACTTAGGAAACGTTCAGGCGCACCTCGTCTCACCCCTTCGTTACAGAAGGGGAAGTGGGTCCAAGCGCAAAGCGCGGCCGCAGCGGAACGCAGGAGCGACCGAGCTGCCGTGAAGGACGCGCGCGCCGCCCGACCCGCCCCCGACGGGAAGGCCGGTCCACTGCCTGCGCTCCGCCGGCCTGCTGGGGGCACTTTGGGGCTCAGGCTCCCCGCCCTGCGGGACCCCGGGTGGCTGCGGCCCCAGCCCGGTTCCCCGCCAGCCTGTCCCCTCGCAGTGCCTCCCCGCACCTGGGTCCCGCAGACTTACCCGCAAGCCGCGCGCTGGGCGCAGAAGCAGCAGCGCCAGCAGCAGAGAGAGGATGCGAACCAGGACCCCCGGCATGACCACCAGTCTCCCGGCTCTGCAGTCGGCGCCCAGGCCAGCCGCTCCGCGTCACTTGACTAAGGACCCGCGGCCTGGCACCGCCCCTCGTCGGCTCGGCAGCCAGCCCTCGCGCCTGCTCCGCCCCGCGCTCCGCCTCCCGGTGGCCGAGCCGGGCGGGTGGGGGCGGCTAGGAGGCTGGGCCGGCGCGTGACTCCAAGATAGTACTATCGGGGTTTTGCAGGCGTCTGCTCGGGGAAGGGACCCTTTGGAACGGCAATCGGGAGGCCCTGCTTTCAGCAGCTTGATAACGCGCCTCGGGGATTGGACATTGATCGTGGTCTCCTTGTTCCCTGGCTGCCTTGAGAGAGCCGAAAAGGGAAATTGTTAATCACTAAACCTAAATGCCTTAGATCGAATCCGCGTCTCATATACACGGCTCTCCAAAAGACTAAACCAGGGGTTAGCACGGTGAGATCGGTGCCTGGATCCACTGTATCAACTCACCTGGAATTTGTTAGAATGCAAATTCTGGGCCCAGCGCGGTGGCTTATGCCTGTAATCTCAGCACTTTGGGAGGCCGAGGCAGGCGAATCACCTGAGGTCAGGAGTTCCAGACTAGCCTGGTCAACATGGGGAAACCCTGTCTCTACTAAAGATACAAAAATTAGATGGGCTTGGTGGCTCATGCCTGTAATCCCAGCTACTCGGGAGGCTGAGACAGGAGAATCGCTTGAAGCTGGGAGGCGGAGGTTGCAGTGAGCCAAGATCACATCACTGCACTCCAGCCTGAGCAACACAGCAAGACTCCGTCTCAAAAAAAAAAAAAAAAAAAAAAAAAAAAAAGGCATATTCTGGGGCTCAAAAACTCTGAATCAGAAGCTCTAGGGTTGGGGACCAGATATCTGTTTTGTTTGTTGTTGAAGCTGGAGTATAGACCAGCCAATAACCAGTATTGACTTTTATAGTCATCTCTCCCACCGTTCGGGAACCAAACTAAGGTTTTTAGAAGATCCACAAGTTGTAGCAATACTGTTAAAAAACTGTTCTAGCACTTGTTAGAATGGTAAGGAAGGCTTATTCAAGCCACCACACTCAGCTAATTTTTGTGTTTTTAGTAGAGACAGGGTTTCACCATGTTGGCCAGGATGGTCTTGATCTCTTGACTTCATGATCCACCCGCCTCAGCCTCCCAAAGTGCTGGGGTTACAGGCGTGAGCCACTGCACCCAGACTCTATCTGTTTTTATAATAACTTTAAGCAGTTATTTTTTTACTTTTAAAAAGTTAAAAAGAAAAAAACCTTAGTTTGTGCCTTCATGTTCAAAAAAAACCTTTTCTGTTTTGTAACAAAATAGCCAAAATTCTATTTGTTCATCCCTTTCTCCTTTCCTACTGGGCATTTCTGTGAGAGATTGAGAAAGTATCAGTCACTGGCTTTTCTTTCTCAGATTTTTGTGTTTGGTTTGGGGGTTGTTTCATTGTTTTTGTTTTTTTCAGACAGGGTTTCACTCTGTCACCCAGGCTGGAGTGCAGTGGCACAATCATGGCTTACTACAGCTTTGGCCTCCTGGGCTCAAGTGATCCTCTGGTATCAGCCTACCAAGTGGCTGGAACTACAGGGGTGCACCACCACACCCGACTAATTTTTGTATTTTTTGTAGAGACAGGGTCTCACCATGTTACTAAGGTGGGTCTTGAAGTTCTGGGATCAAGCATTCTACCTGCCTGGACCTCCCCAAATGCTGGGATTACAGATGTGAGCCACCGCACCTGGCTTCTTTTCATGCCTGGAGGGATTACAGATGTGAGCCACCACGCCTGGCTTCTTTTCATGCCTGGAGGACCAGTTTCGTGTCCTTGCACTGTGAAGTCCTTTCCAAACTCTGCAATTCTAGTTCAGTATAAAAGAGCAAGGACTCTGGAGGCAGTACACTCGAGGTGGAATTCCAGCTCCGCCACTTACCATCTGTGGACTGTGGGCAAATTACTTAACCTCTCTGAGCCTTAGTTTCTTCATTGGTAAAATAGAGATAATAATATCAATTTCACCAGGTAACCGGGGAAAGAAATTACCAGAGATGATGATGATAAGAAGCTTGGTATATACAGGATGTTAGTGGGACAGTTGATGAAATCAGAGTTAGACTTGTAGGTTAGATGAGTACCATGCATCAATGTTAATTTCCTTTGTGTGTGTGTGTGTGAGAGAGAGAAAGAGAGAGAGAGGGAGAGTGAGAGAGAGAGAGAGAGTCTCATTGGAGTGCAGTGGCTCAATCTGGGCTCACTGCAACCTCCGCCTCCTGGGTTCAAGTGATTCTCTTGCCTCAGCCTTCCAAGTAGCTGGAATTACAGGCATGCGCCACAGCGCCCTGCTAATTTTTGTATTTTTAGTAGAGATGGGGTTTCACTCTGTTGGCCAGGCTGGTTTCCAACTCCTGACCTTAAGTGATTTGCCCGTCTCGGCCTCCCAAAGTGTGGAGAGCCACCATGCTCAGCCACATCAATGTTAACTTTCTGATTTTGATAATGGCACAAGGTCTAAAGATTAAATAATAGTTTTGTATTCATATATTGATTTTGGTAATGGCAATTTTGGTAATGGTTTATAAAAGAACATCTTTGGTTTTTAGGAGACAAAAGGGCATCATTTTTGCAACTGACTCTCAAACAGTTCACACACACATACAAAAATAGGAGAGAGAAACGGTATTCCAGGCATGAAAAGAACTTCAGAAAGAAAAGCAAATGTGGTAAAATGTTAACATTTGGAAAATCAATGAAGGAATTCTTTGTACTCTTTTTTCAACTTTTTTTTCTAAGCTTGAAATCATTGCAGAATGAAGTTTAAAAACAAAACAAAACAAAATCCTTAGCACATGGCAGATTCAACTTTTTTACCTTCTTTCCTACTCTGTAGACTCAAGCTTATCATATGCAGTAGAGATTTTTAACTGAATTAAAGTAGAAAGGGTTTAGAGCAGGAGTTGGCAAGCTAAGGGCAGGGGATCAAATCTGGCCTGCTGCCTGTTTTTCTTTCTTTTTTTTAAATTCTTTTTACTGACTAAGAATCTGTGCATTTTGCTGCCAGTTTTTCTATGGCCTGCTAGCTAAAACTTGTTTTTACATGAATGAAAAAAAAAAACCAAAATAATATTTTATGACATTTGAAAATGATGTTTCCAGCATCAGTGTCCATAAATAAAGTTTTGTGAGGTTGGTTTTTGTTTGTTTGTTTTTTTGAGACACAGTCTCGCTTTGTCACCCAGGCTGGAGTGCAGTGGTGCGATCACAGCTCACAGCAGCCTCGAACTCCTGGGTCCAAGCAGTCCTCCCACCTCAGTCTTCTGAGTAGCTGAGTAGCTGAGTAGCTGGGACTACAGGCGAGTACCACCATGCCTAAATAATTTTTTCTTTCCTAAAGACCAGATCTTGCCTTGTTGCCAGGATTAGTCTTGAACTCCTGGCCTCAAGCAGTCTGCCCACCTTGGCTCCCAAAGTGCCAGGATTACACGCAAATAGTTTTCTTAGAACCCACCATCTACCATTCTCTTCATATTGCACATGGCTGCTTTCACGCTACAATGGTAGAATGGAGTATTGCAATCTTAGAACCTACAAAACCGAATATATTTATTTTCTAGCCCTTTACAGTATAATCTTGCCAAAGGAATATAGATTGTAGTTTATTTCTGAGATTTTTAGTACTCGACTTTTTATTGTAGTTGAAATAGCAACAGTAACAATAGCCATTGTTGTGCTGAATGCCTTACCAGTGTCGCTATTCCTCACAATCCGAGTTGCATGCTATTATCCACATTTCACAGACGAGAAAGCTGAGACAGGAGTGAAATGACTTGCCAGTAGCCACAGATCTGGGAAGCAGTAGAGTCTCTAAAGTTACATTGCCTGACGTTAGGGCCTGAGTTGTTTTCACAAGGCTATACTTCTGCCCATAGTGTACTGTTTAGTTCCTGTTTAAATGCACAGATAAAGTGTGCCGGGATGCAAAGCCCCCTGCATACTGGAAAATATGTAGGAACCACGAGAAGGCTGTCACCCTGGCCAGGCGCAGTGGCTCACGCCTATAATCCCAGCACTTTGGGAGGCCGAGGCAGGCAGATCACAAGGTCAAGACATCAAGACCATCCTGGCCAACATGGTGAAACTCTGTCTCTACTAAAATACAAAAATTAGCTGGGCATGGTGGCGCGCGCCCATAGTCCCAGCTACTCAGGAGGCTGAGGCAGGAGAATCGCTTGAACCAGGGAGGCGGAGGTTGCAGTGAGCTGACATCGCACCACTGCACTCCAGCCTGGGTGACAGAGTGAGACTCCATCTCAAAAAAACAAAAGAGAAGGCTGTCAGCCTGCAGGCACTCATCTCTAAACTTGGTACATGCTCTAATATAGACCAGTACTTCTCAAAGTGTGACCCTGAGACCAGTGGCATGCAGCAAGTATAGAAATTCAGCCTAGGCACTTAGAAACTTGGAGCAATTTGAGCAAGTAAACCTATCTGTTGAATCTAATAATGAAAAAAATTATTATACAACTATTTTTTATTTCATTTTTCTAGTAATTTTTTTTTGAGACAGAATTTCATTTTGTTGCCCAGACTGGAGTGTAGTGGCACGATCTTGGCTCACTGCAACCTCCGCCTCTTGGGTTCATGCAATTAAACCTCAGCTTCCTGAGTAGCTGGGACTACAGGCACATGCCACCACGCAGGCTGATGTTTTGTATTTTAGTAGAGATGGGGTTTCACCATGTTGCCCAGGCTGGTCTTGAGCTCCTGAGCTCAGGCAATCCACCCACCTCGGCCTCCAAAAGTGCTAGGATTATAGGCATGAACCACCGCACCTGGCCTATTTTTCTAGTAATTTATTTTTATTGAATTTTTACAAAAGGGTCAATCCTTGATAGACAGGAAGGAACACTGATAATTAAAAAAACAAACAAACAAACAAACAGAATTGATCCTTTACCAAACATAGTTTGAGAAGCACAGAGACCTCATCAGTAGCCTAAGAACAATGAGAGGGAGAAACGTGTGGCCCAAAACAGAGGAAAACTTTTTCTGTCCCCACGGGCCTCTACACACAAGTTAAGAATCAAACTCAGTCTCTTTCATCTGTTTTCCCTTACGGAGTTTTCCTACTCAGCAAATTTTCATTCTCAGTGTCAGTTCTGACCTGTATTTCAATAAAAAATCCTTCCTTCCTTTCTCCCTCCCTCCCTCTCTCCCCGCCTCCCTCTGTCTCTCACACTTTCTTTCTTGTATCACTCTGTTGCCCAGCCTGGGCACTGCTACCGGCTGGAGTGCAGCAGTTCGATCATGGCTCAGTGCAGCCTCAACCTCCCAGGCTCAGGTGATCCTCCCACCTCAGCCTCCAGAGTAGTTAAGACTACATGCACAGGCCACCATGTCTAGCAAATTTTTCTTTCTTTTTCTTTTTTTTTTTTTTTGGAGAGATGGGGTTGCCCCATATCGTCCAGGCTGGTCTTGAACTCCTGGGCTTAAGCAATCTGCCCACTTTAGCCTCTCAAAGTGTTGAGATTACAGGCACAAGCCATTGCATCTGGCCTAATTTTAGATTTGTAATATTTTTATACCATTAAAGTGATTGTAATTTGGAATAGGTTTTTAAAAAGAGTATTAAATTACATACATTAAAGGCAAGAAAAATAAGATCTCCACTAGAGACATGACAAATAAATGTAATATATTGTCCTAGATTGGATCTTGGACCAGGAGAAAAAAAATCAGTAAAACATTATTGGGAAAATTAACAAAAGTTGAATATAGACTATGGATGAGAAAATGATATTGTTTCAATATTAAATTTTCTATTTTCGATAAGTGATATTGTGGCCATGTTCTTTAAAAATACACCCAGAATTATGTAGGCGTAAAGGAGCATTATGCTGCCAGGTGGGGTGGTGCACATCTGTAGTCTCAACTCCTCGGGAGGCTGAGGCAGGAGGACTGCTTGAGTCCAGGAGCTCAAAACCAGCCTGGGCAACAAAGACCCTGTCTCTACAAAAAAATAGATAAATAAAATACAAAAACTAGCTGGGTGTGGTAGTACACGTCTATACTCCCAGTTACTCAGGAGGCTGAGGTGGGAGCATCAATTGAGCCTGGGAGGTGGAGGCTGCAGTGAGCCAAGATCCTGCCATTGCATTCCAACCTGGTTTACAGCAAGACTCTGTCTCATAAAAGAAAACATTTCTAGATAGACACAGTTTACCAAAATTGGCTTAAAAAGAAAGGAAATTAAATTAGGAATTAAAAATCTTTCCACAAAGGAATGCCTAGGCTTAAATTGCTTCACCAGTGAATTCTATCAAACATTTAAGAAATATACAAAATACACAAAGTCTTACAGAAAACAGAACAGGAGGAAACAGTTCCAGCTTACTTTAAGAGATCAGTATTACCCCGATACCAATGTCAAAGACTTTATAAGAATGACATACCAATATTCCTCATGATGACACAAAAGTCTAGAATAAAACACAGTCAGCTCTCTACACATGCAGGTTCTGAGGACTGAAAATATTATCCCTGTAGAGTAGTGCCTTGACAGGTAGACAAACAACCTCATCAAGCAGCTCCCTGAGATCAGAGCTAGATAAATCCATGAAGATGGGGAAAAAACCAGTACAAAAAGAATGAAACCATCAAAGACCAGAACACCTCTTCTCCTTCAAGAGATCACAACCCCTCACCAACATGAGAACAAAACATGACAGAAAGAGTTCCATGAATTGACAGAAACAGGCTTCAGAAGGTGGGTAATAACAAACTTCTCTGAGCTAAAGGAACACATTCTAACCCAATGCAAAGAAACTAAAAACCTGAAAAAAGGTTAGACGAAATGCAAACCAGAATAACCAGTTTAGAGAAGAACATAAACGACTTGATGGAGCTGAAAAACACAGCACAAGAACTACACAAAGCAAATACAAGTTTTAATAGCCGAATCAATCAAGCAGAAGAAAGGATAGCAGAGATTGAAGATCAACTCAATGAAATAAAAAGAGAAGGCAAAACAAGAGAAAAAAGAGTGAAAAGAAATGAACAAAGCCTCCAAGAAATACGGGATTATGTGAAAAAACCTAATCTACACTTGATCGGTGTACCTGAATGCGACGGGGAGAATGAATCCAAGGTGAAAAACACTCACCAGGATATTATCCAGGAGAACTTCCCCAGCCTAGCAAGGCAGTCCAACATTCAAATCCAAGAAATACAGAGAACTCCACAAAGATATTCCTCAAGAAGAGCAACTCCAAGGCACATAATCGTCAGATTCACCAGGGTTGAAATAAAGGAGAAAATGCTAAGGGCAGCCAGAGAGAAAGGTCGGGTCACCCACAAAGGGAAGCCCATCAGACTCACAACGGATCTCTTGGCAGAAACCCTACAAGCCAGAAGAGAGTCGGGGCCAATATTCAACATCCTTAAAGAAAAGAACTTTCAACACAGAATCTCATATCCAGCTAAACTAAGCTTCATAAGTGAAGGAGAAATAAAACCCTCTATGGACAAGCAATTACTGAGAGATTTTGTCACCACCACACCTGCCTTAGAAGAGCTCCTGAAAGAAACACTTAACACAGAAAGGAACAAGTACCAGCCACTGCAAAAGCAAACCAAATGGCAAAGACCAATAACACAATGAAGAATCTGAGTCAACTAACGGGCAAGAAAACCAGCCAGTAACAAAATGGCAGAATTAAATTCACACATAACAATGTTAACATTGAATGTAAACAGCCTAAATGCCCCAATCAAAAGACACAGACTGGCAAATTGGATAAAAAGTCAAGACGCATTGGTGTGCTGTATTCAGGAAACCCATCTCATGTGCAAAGACACACACAGACTCAAAATAAAGAGATGGAAGAAGATTTACCAAGCAAACGGAGAACAAAAAAAGCAAGGGATGCAATCCTAGTCTCTGATAAAATGGACTTCAAACCAACAAAGATCAAAAGAGACAAAGAAGGGCATTACATAATGGTAAAAGGATCAATCCAACAAGAAGAGCTAAGTATCCTAAATATATATGCACCCAACACAGGAGCACCCAGATACATAAAGCAAGTTCTTAATGTCCTAAAAGCAGATTTAGACTCCCACACAATAATAGTGGGAGACTTCAACACTCCACTGTCAATATTAGACAGATCAACAAGACAGAAAATTAACAAGCACATCCAAGACTTGAATGGAGAGCTGGACCAAGTGGACCTAATAGACATTTACAGAACACTCCACCCCAAATCCACAGAATATACATTCTTCTCAGCATCACATCACACTTACTCGAAAATTGACCACATAATTGGAAGCAAATCACGCCTCAGCAAATGCAAAGGAACGGAAATCATAATGAACAGTCTATCAGACCACAGCACAATCAAATTAGAACTCAGGATTAAGAAACTCAGTCATATATGCAAAACTATTTGGAAACTGAACAACTTGCTTCTGCGTGTCGACTAGATAAACAATGAAATAAAGGCAGAAACAAAGATGTTCTTTGAAACCAACCAGGATGAAGACACAACTTACCAGAATCTCTGGAAGACATTTAAAGCAGTGTCTAGAGGGAAATTTATAGCAATTAATGCCCACATGAGAAACAAGGAAAGATCTAAAATCAACACCCTATTATCAAAATTGAAAGAGCTAGAGGAGCAAGATCAAAAAAACTCAAAAGCTAGCAGAAGAAATAACTAAGATCAGAGCAGAACTGAAGGAGACAGAGACACAAAAAACCATTCAAAAAAATCAATAAGTCCAGGAGTTGGTTTTTTGAAAAGATCAACAAAATAGACAGATGGCTAGCCAGACTAATAGAAAAGAGAGAAGAATCAAATACATGCAATTAAAAAATGATAACGGGGATATCACCACCAATTCCACAGAAATACAAACTACCATCAGAGATTACTACAAACAACTCTATGCACACAAACCAGTAAATCCGGAAGAAATGGATAAATCCCTGGACACTTATACCCTCCCAAGCCTAAACCAGGAAGAAGTTGAAACCCTGGATGGACCAATAACAAGGGATGAAGTTGAGGCAACAATCAATAGCCTATCAACCAAAAAACGTACAGGTCCAGATGGGTTCACAGCCAAATTCGACCAGATGTACAAAGAGGAGCTGGTACAAGAAAAAAAAAAAACCCATTCGAAAGTGGGCGAAGGATATGAACAGACACTTCTGAAAAGATATATATGAGGCCAACAAACATATGAAAAAAAGCTCATCATCACTGGTCATTAGAGAAATGTAAATCAAAACCACACTGAGGTATCATCACGCCAGTTAGAATAGCGATCATTAAAGAATCTGGAGACAACAGATGCTGGAGAGGATGTGGAGAAATAGGAAGACTCTTACACTGTTGGTGGGAGCGTAAATCAGTTCAATCATTGTGTAAGACAGTGTGGCGACTTCTCAAGGATCTAGAAACAGAAATTCCACTTGACCCAGCAATCTCATTACTGGGTATATATCCAGAGGATTATAAACCGTTCTATTACGAAGACACGTGCACACCTATGTTCACCGCGGCACTGTGCACAATAGCAAAGATCTGGAACCAACCCAAATGCCCATCAATGATAGACTGGATGGGGAAAATGTGGCACATACACACCATGGAATACTACACAGCCATAAAAAATGATGGGTCTGTGTCCTTTGCAGGGACTGGGATGAATATGGAAACCATCATTCTTAGCAAACTGACACGAGAACAGAAAACCAAACACCACATGTTCTCACTCATAGGCAGGTGTTGAACAATGAGAACACGTGGATTCAGGAAGAGGAGCATCACACACTGGGGTCAGTTGGCGGGGGCTAGGGGAGGGACAGCAGGGGGTGGGGAGGGTGAGGAGGGATAACGTGGGGAGAAATGCTGGATATAGACGAAGGGGGAATGGAGGCAGCAAACCACCTGGTTATATATGCACCTATGCAATAACCCTGCATGATCTGCACATGTACCCTAGAACCTAAAGTAAAAATTAAAAATAAAAAATATATATAATAAATATGGCAGGTAATATTAAAAAAACAAAAAAGAAAATATACTACTGTATTTTCAAGACAAGGAACCCATACAGAGAGACAATTGTTCATCTGAAGGTTCCACAGGGGCTACTGCAGAAACTTGAGCATCTGTGGATTCTGTTACATGAGGGGGTCTGGGAACCAATCTTCCTTGGATACTGAGCAACAACTGTACTAGCAAACTGAAATTGGCGACATATACAAATGATTATCTGCCATAAACAACCAGATTTATTCCAGGAATACAAGGCTGGTTTAATAACAGAAAATTTAATATTGTACCCTAAGAGAATAAAAAGCAAATATCACATGATTAATTCAATAGATGGACAAATCATTTCACAAAATAGAACACATCTTGATTAAAAATTCTCAATTTTCGTTTATTTTCATTTATTCTCTACTAAGAACAGAAGGAAACAACTTCATTCTCATAAAGAGCGACCTGCAAAAAAAGCAGCTAACATCATACTTAATGGTGAAAGACTGAACATTTTCCTCTTCATATCAGAAATAAGGCACTCTCACTACTATCCAACATTATACTAGATATTGCCAGTGCAAGTCCAAAGCCATTCTTAAAATTACAATTCTGTAACAAAGGAAAACATCTTTCAAAAATAAGATTTTCAGACATACAAAAATTAAAAGACTTTTCCATCAGTAGAATTGCACCATAATAAATGCTAAAGGAATTTCTTCAGGCAGAAGGGAAATGATGCTGTACAGAAAACAAGATCAAACACAGCTTATCAGACATGTGAAATTATTTAAGAAACAACAAAAATATGGCCAGGCACAGTAGCTTATGCCTGTAATCCCAGCAATTTGGGAGGCCAAGACAGAAGGATTGCTTGAGCCCAGCAGTTTGAGACCAGTCTGAGCAACACAGTGAGACCCTGAGTTGTCTCTAAAAAAGAAATAAAAAATTAGCCAGGTGTGATGGTACATGCTTGTAGTCCCATCTACTAGGGAGGCAGGAGGATCACCTGAGCCCAGTAGGTCAAGGCTGCAGTGAGTCATGACTGTGCAGAAGAAAAAAATCACGTCAATAGATGCAAAAAAGCACTTAACAAAATCCAGTATCTAAATATTTTATGAACACAGACATAACAAAATCTCTGCAAAGTAGGAACAGAAGTTCCTCAAAATGATAAATAAAAAGCATCTATGAAAAAACCAACAGGTAATATCATGCTTAATGATGAAAGCCTGAGTGTTTTCCTTCTAATATGAGGAACAAGATAAGAGTCTTCTTTTATCACTTCAATTAAACATTGTAGTAGAGGTTCAATAAGACAATAAAAAGAAATTGTTCAAAAGGGACAAGTAAAACCATCTTCACTTGCAGAAATCAAACAAACAAACAAAAAGTTTTAAAGAGTGAAATAAGAAACAAAGTGATTTTAAAAAGAAAGCTACTCACTCAGCACATACTGTTTTTCCCGCTGATGTATGTGCAGATACTAGAACAGACTGATTATTGTCAACACACTGAATGGCTTCTCTTTGAAAAGCATCAAGAATGAATGGGTATTCCTATAAAAACAAAATATTAATATCTGCATAAAAACATCTAGCCATATCACAGCATACTTAAAATCAAAACACAAGCAGGCTACCCCCAAAAGCATTCTCAGAGTATTCCTTTATTATTCTATTTAGAAGATATATTATGCATTAGTGAAAATTAGGATGAGTAAACCACATTTTTGCTCAAACAGCACAAAAGCTAATTCTGCTTTTTAATGTTTCCATTATTACATTATATTGGTATATATTATATTAATAAGAAAATAATCATTACCACTTATTAAAAACAAGCTCTGTGGCCAGGCACTGTGTAACACCTTTTCCATATATTATTATTAATTTTCACAGCAGCCCCCACCATAGATATTATTTCCTCTCTCTTTTTTTTTTTTGGAGACAAAGTCTCACTCTTGTCCCCCAGGCTGGAATCCAATGGCAAGATCTTGGCTCACTGCAACCTCCGCCTTCCAGGTTCAAGCAATTCTCCTGCCTCAGCCTCCTGAGTACCTGGGATTACAGGCATGCACCACTACGCCTGGCTAATTTTTATATTTTTGTAGAGACAGGGTTTCATCATGTTGGCCAGGCTGGTCTTGAACTCCTGACATTTGGTGATCTCCTCACCTCGGCCTCCCAAAGTGCTGGGATTACAGGCGTGAGCCACCACACCCAGACTATTTCCTTTCGTAGGTAGAAACTCTGAGGCTGAAAAGTTACATCTCTCAATTAAGTTCACTCCGCAGAGGCAGAATATTACATCTATTAGACTTCAAGAGTTTATGCACACTCTACGATATTGCCTTTTTTATTTACAGAAAATTACTTGGAAAATTAATTGGAAAATTTAACCTTAAAAATTTATTGACCTTTTAGGCAGGGCACCGTGGCTCACACCTGTAACCCCAGCACTTTGGGAGGCCAAGGTGGGCAGATCACAAGGCCAGTGGATCAAGATCATCCTGGCCAACACGGTGAAACCCCATCTCTACTAAACATACAAAAATTAGCTGGGCATGGTGGTGCGAGCCTATAGTCCCAGGTACTTGGGGCGCTCAGGCAAGAGAATCACTTGAACTTGGAGGTGGAGGTTACAGCAAGCTGAAATCACGCCACTGCACTCCAGCGTTTTGACAGAGTGAGACTTCATCTCAAAAAAAAAAAAAAATTCTTGGCCTTTTAAGGTCTATCAGGCCTTCAAAATCCATCTAATAAAGCACAGAGTTTGGGTTTCATTAGAAGCCTGTTAAAACCCTAAAACTATAGGCAAAAACTAGTACTTATGTATTTTTTTCTGAAGATAGGTTAGTAACTTTCATTACATTCTTTTAAAAGGCTGAGAATCACAATTTTAATATTTTAAAGTCTCTTCACATCATGGCTGGTTTCCAGCATGGCTGTCTACTGATTCAGTTCTCACTGTATCTGTCTTTAGTTGGCTTGTTCTCAATACATACATACATATGTTCTGGGAAATATAAAAATCTCATTTGAAACAGCTTAAGAATTTTAAGAAAAAGACAGTCTCACAAAACTGTATAAACTGTATCACCCAAAGTACAGACCTTAGCAGCTTTTCCAACTCGAGGTTTAAGTGGTAAATAATCTTCATCTGCAGGAAGTGCAACCTGATAACAAAGTAAAAAAGAAAGAAAAAACCTCACCAACTATTTGAGAACTTATGTGTTGAGCATTCCATAATAACTGATTGTTTGGAAAATAAAACTGATGAACTAGAGCAATGAACTTTAACTGTCTCAGACACTGTAAATCAAATAATTGTGGTTAAGAACAAGGCAAAAAGCTAGTTTCAACACTCAAAAATGACGTCTACTCACATTTGTCTAAGGGTAATAACTGAAAGCTGATGTTTATTTCCCAGAAGAAACTGTGTGTTTATTAAGGTTTAAATGACTACAACAGAGAATAACAACACAGTGGATAGAAAACAACAAAGAAAAGAGAAACTTTCTAATGCTCATATGCTGACAGGGAACGGCAGTTAGAAAAAAGGAGATGCTAGAAATAGTTAAGGGAAAAGGAAATTAATAAAGTCTTTGTGGAGACAGGATAAGATACAACCAACAACACTGGCAGAACAATCATCCTTACTTTGGAAAGGGAACGTGACAGGTGCAAACAGGCTTGGTGATGGAGGTTATAATCCGAGGACATTTCAACTTGATATCCTCAAGTTTGTGAAGAGGAAAAGTCACCCTGCTCAGAAAGTGAGATGTGACAGAATGGTGGGCTTAAAGATAATTGTGGAGCACAGAAACGGCTTTTGACCTCTGGAGGACAGGGTTTGTGTTTATGTTTGTTTTTTTTGAGACAGAGTCTTGCTCTTGTCCAGGCTGGAGTGCAGTGGTGTGATCTCGGCTCACTGCAACCTCCACCTCCCTGGTTCAAGCAATTCTCTTGCCTCAGCCTCCCAAGTAGCTGGGATTACAGGTGCACGCCACCATACCCGGCTAATTTTTTTTGTATTTTTAGTAGAGACAGGGTTTCACCATGTTGGCCAGAATGGTCTCCAACTCCTGATCTTGTGATCCACCTGCCTCGGCCTCCCAAAGTGCTAGGATTACAGGCGTGAGCCACCACACCCAGCCGTGTTTGTTTTTCCATCTAAGCCCAGACAACTGAATAGGGTCTAATGTATCTTGAATGAATGATCAAATGGACATCACACCTGTCAGACACTATGTGTTATTTCTAAAGAAACATAAGAGACTTTCGGTTGAAAAATAAGTATTTCAAAAGATAAATTTCTAGAAATCATGTCCTTTGCAGTAAATGGATGCAGCTGGAGGCCATCATCCTAAATGATTTAAGGCAGAAACAGAAAACCGAACACAGCATATTCTCACTATGTTTAGTTGGAGCTAAACATAGGGTACACATGGACATAAAGATGGGAACAACAGACACTGAGGACTCCAAAAGCAGGAAGCAGGGTGGGAAAGGATTGAAAAACTATTTAATACCCATTGGGTAGTATGTTCACTATTTGGGTGACAAGTTCAATTGAAGCTCAAACCTCAGCATCACGCAATATACCCACGTAACAAAACTTCACATGGCTAGGCGCGGTGCCTCACGCCTGTAATCCCAAAACTTTGGGAGAGATGGGTGGATCATTTGAAGTCAGGAGTTTGAGACCAGCCTGGCCAACACGGTGAAATCCCGTCTCTAATAAAAATACAAAAACAGATAGAGACATAAAAAACCCTTCCAAAAAATCAATAAATCCAGGAGCTGGTTTTTCGAAAAGATCAACAAAATAGACCACTAGCCAGATTAATAAAAAAGAAAAGAGAGAAGAATCAAATAGATGCAATAAAAAACGATAAAGGGGACATCACCACAGAGTCCACAGAAATACAAACCATCATCAGAGATTATTACAAACAACTCTATGCACATAAACTAGTAAACATGGAAGAAATGGATAAATTCCTGGACACGTGCATCCTCCCTAGCCTAAACCAGGAAGAAGTCAAAATCCTGATTACACCAATAACAAGGGCTGAAGTTGAGGCAGCAATTAAAAGCCCACCAACCAAAAAAACCCAGGTCCAGATGGGTTCACAGCCGAATTCTACCAGACATACAAAGAGGAGCTGGTACCATTCCTTCTGAAACTATTCCAAACAATCCAAAAAGAGGGAATCCTTCCCAAATCATTTTATGAGACCAACATCATCCTGAT